>CAJHNH020000535.1:235000-532500 GCA_905116865.2 Candidula unifasciata | reverse complement strand
GCTTGGATATGAGTATCACTGACCTTTGGTCTGAGTATTACTGATCTTGGGGCTAAGTGTCACTGACCTTTGGTCTGAGTATTACTGATCTTGGGTCTGAGTGTCACTGATCTTGGGTCTGAGTGTCACTGATCTTGGGTCTGAGTGTCACTGATCTTGGGTCTGAGTGTCACTGATCTTGGGTCTGAGTGTCACTGATCTTGGGTCTGAGTGTCACTGATCTTGGGTCTGAGTGTCACTGATCTTGGGTCTGAGTGTCACTGATCTTGGGTCTGAATATCACTGATCTTGGGTCTGAGTGTCACTGATCTTGGGTCTGAGTGTCACTGATCTTGGGTCTGAGTGTCACTGATCTTGGGTCTGAGTGTCACTGATCTTGGGTCTGAGTATTACTGATCTTGGGTCTGAGTGTCACTGACCTTTGGTCTGAGTATTACTGATCTTGGGTTTGAGTGTCACTGACCTTTGGTCTGAGTATCACTGATCTTGGGTCTGAGTGTCACTGATCTTGGGTCTGAGTGTCACTGATCTTTGGTCTGAGTATCACTGATCTTGGGTCTGAGTGTCACTGATCTTGGGTCTGAGTGTCACTGATCTTGGGTCTGAGTGTCACTGATCTTGGGTCTGAATATCACTGATCTTGGGTCTGAGTGTCACTGATCTTGGGTCTGAGTGTCACTGATCTTGGGTCTGAGTGTCACTGATCTTGGGTCTGAGTGTCACTGATCTTGGGTCTGAGTGACACTGATCTTGGGTCTGAGTGTCACTGACCTTTGGTCTGAGTATCAATGATCTTGGGTCTGAGTGTCACTGATATTAGGTCTGAGTGTCACTGACCTTTGGTCTGAGTATCACTGATCTTGGGTCTGAGTGTCACTGACCTTTGGTTTGAGTACCGCTGATCTTGGGTCTGAGTATCACTGATCTTGGGTCTGAGTGTCACTGACCTTTATTGTGAATATCACTGATCTTGGGTCTCAGTATCCCTATCTTGGGTCTAAGTATCACTAATTTTGGGTCTGAGTATCACTGATCTTAGGTCTGAGTATCACTGATCTTTGGTCTTAGTATCACTGATCTTGGGTCTGAGTATCACTATCTTGGGTCTGAGTATCACTGACCTTTGGTCTGAGTATCAATGATCTTGGGTCTGAGTATCACTGAACTTGGGTCCGAGTATCACTGAGCTTGGGACTAAGTGTCATTGAGCTTAAATTTGAATGTCACTGAGCTTAGATTTGAATACCAATGAGCTTATGATTGATTGGTTTCATCTTTACAGACATCCGTTATATGTGCTTTTTTTGTCAGTTACATCAGTTATAAGGGTCTTACTGTCACCTCCATCAGCTGTATGTGGTTTTACTCTCACTGACATTTTTAATAAAGGTCTTATTGTCATTGATATCAGTTATAAAGGTCTTACTGTCACTGACATCAGTTATAAGGGTCTTAGTGTCACTGCCATAAGTTATAATGATTTTTCTGTCACCGCTATCAGCTATAATAGTTTTACTGTCGATAACAATAATTATAAGAGTCATACTAATTATAATAATTATTTTACTGTCACTGACATCAGTTATAATGATTTTACTGTCACTGACATCCATTATAAGGGTATTTTTGTTACTGAAATAAGTTATAAAGGTTACTCACATCAGGTATATGGGTCTTATTGTTACTGACATCGGTCTGAAGTTTCATGGTGTCAGACTTTATCCGTAATGAATTCCACTGCCTCTTTACTGCCATTAGAGCTCTTCTGGGTGGGGATGGTTAACGATGCCGACTTTATGTAGTGGAACAAGGTAGCATTTAAGAGTGAGAAAGTTAAGCGTCTGTCTGCCTTCGTCTGTGTAAAGGACAGACACCACAGTTCATTAAACTGCCATGTTGTATGCCTGGATTATTTCAGACGTCACTAACATTGGGTAAATGTCAGCTGATGGTTAACCTGGTTGCTTGTTGTATGTCTGTGTTGTTGAAGATCAGTTCAGTGTGTGTATCTGCATGTAGACCGTTGCCTGGAATGTTCGATTGTGTTTATGTGAGTGGTTGCGTGCAAAGAGAATGGAATGGGATAGTCGTTTATGTAGGCTACGGTTTTCGCGAGGCTGTAGAATTGTGGAATGCAGTCTATTGTGATCTGAGGAAGAAGGCTTGTGCGTTTGTTACGGACTGATTCCTGGCTGGCTATTAAAGTGTGAGTGTGTGTGTGGCGCACCTCTGCTGTGGTTAAGAGGACATGTAGCTGTGTGGTGTGTGGGTGTCGACACACTTACGAAATAATGAATGGTGTCTTTGAAAAAATATGTTTGGATGTATCTCCACACACATAAACACACACGAGAGAGAGACAGAGAGAGAGAGAGAGAGAGAGAGAGAGAGAGAGAGAGAGAGAGAGAGAGAGAGAGAGAGAGAGAGAGAGAGAGAGAGAGAGCATGTTAATTAACAAAACCTTTTGTACGTGTTTGAATGTAAACTTAACATTACAATACAAGGTTCAAATAAAGTAACGCAATGTTACCCGATGTTGTTTTACTATTAAAACATAAAAATTATTTTAGAATTTTGACATTCACAATCTTAGTAATTTATTGAATGAAATTATTCAAATTACACGAGAATACCTTAGGGTTCCGCTAATCAATTGACAGTTTTTTTTTTTTTTTGCGTATAAGATAGTTTTGAAACCTATACGGGCTTTCCTTTTAGCTTATAAAACGCGCCTTCAGATAACTGCGTTTTTGTTTTTGAACAGGAAAGCACCTTCAGATCACAGTTAGTTATTCTCCCTCCTCAGTATATTAATGATAGCTTAGTGTCTGTTTCTTCTTCGAGTTCACCGGCTGCAAACTGGGGCAAACAAATTTTGGTGTTGGTCTATTTTTTTACTTTTATCATGTTCTAGAATTTGAATTTTGCTTGCACATTCGTTTTACAGATGTACCCTATTTGTATGCAGACTGTTGATTCCTCACCTCCAATGCAGATGCACTCCGACTTTAAAGGAAGCATCCTTTTACGACATGCTTGTTAGGGGGACAGTGGTTTTGTTCTTTTTCTCCCACCTCAGAGTGGAGCCCTGAAACCCAAACTGGGAATAAATAAATAAATACCTTGATGGCTTGGTCATATGTGTGGATCGGGACAAGATCACCGACCTGGTCCGTGATTCTGCTCATCTTATAGGAGAGCGAATCAACACCACCTGTACTTATCGGCACATGACGATGATGCCGTTACCAGGAGGAATGGGTGCCGAGAGATTCCTTTCATTGAAAAAGGAGCCGGTGGGTATCTACTAGGGCTGTACCGAATAGTGATTTTCACTATTCGGCCGAATGCGAATAGCTGAACCAACTATTCGGCCGAATACGAATACGAATAGTGCATAATAAAAATATATAAATGTATATATATGTATACAATATATGTTTTTTAAAAAACACACACACACATTCATAATGTTAAGTGTGCGCTGAACTTTTACTTCACATAAAGTAGCACAGAATAGTCATCTTCTTCTTTAGCATTCTGAGCACTTGAGGTTTACTGTTGCAGATATCACTCGTCTCCATTTATCTCTCTGGCTGACCTTATCTTCACAATTTGTGACACCAGTTGTTTGCAGGTCTGGTTGGACATTATCTCTCGAACTTATTTTTTGTCTGCCTCGTGGTCTACGCCCATTCCTCTCTCATGTGTATACAGTTTTTACTTCTCTATCATCTGACATTCTTTCAATATGCCCCAACCATTTTAGTTTGTTATAACTGATGCCAGTGATCAATGGTGATTTAAACAGATTATGTATTACGTTGTTGTTTCTTGTATCCGTTCCCCGCTCTTAGTATCTTTGATGGGTCCAAAGATTTGTCGTAAGACTGTTTTCGAAATCCTGTAAAAAGGCGTTATCACTTTTAGTTGTGCTTCAAGTTTCAGAGCCGTAAAAAAAAAAAAACGACTGGTCTTTTCAACGTTTTATATATTTTGATCTTGTTGTTGCGAGACAGACACTTTGACTTTAGCAGATGTTGAAGGGCATAGTATATTTTATTTCTAGATTGTATTCTAGAGTGTATTTCTTCACTCAGCATGTTGGAACAGTTGAAGTTTGCACCCAAGTACTTATATGTTTCCGTTTGTTATTGTCAACTTGGATGTGGCCGGAGTTTATATTCTTTCGGCCCGACCACAACTATTCGGCCGAATACCGAATAGTCAATAGGTCCACTATTCGGGACGGAAGCGAATACGAAGCGAATATTCGGTACAGCCCTAGTATCTACACAGAGTAGCATATGGCCCCGATGTCCGTTGCGGCTTCAGGAGAAAACCTGCCCAGCAGCCTGTGTGTCAAGATGACAGTGGTTAAGATATTGAAGTATTTCATTTGTTTTGTCTCTGACTTGCTCTTTTCCCACCAAATGTTATCGTGCGAAAACTTTCAAGGAAACACGACCAATCGCTCAGTCAGAATGCCCTTTACAGAACGTCGCTCTCTTCACGGCACGCTTTCAAGGTCTCTCTAGCCTGTTCTCCAGCCTTGTTTGCTTTCATAGCCAATGTATCTTATACGATTTATATCTATCTTTGCAGAGGTCAGCCTCCGTTGCATTTTCAAAACTATATCCTCTGTCTTCAGACCACAATGGTGCAAAATGGTCCACAATAGTCCAAAATACACCAGCCTACGGTAGAGTATGATTGTGGCTAAAATAGAAAAAGAAAATAAGGAACGTAATAATTATCCCCCCCCCCCCTTCCCCCCCCCCCCCGCCCCTTTTCAAAAACTAGAAAAGCAACAACAAGAACTGAAATTATGTGTAATAAATCGACACTGGCCACCAGGCTGGATGCACCATTTTTTTTTCTTCCAAATAACACACAGCCCCTGAGCTAGTATTTTGGTCTCATACACGGGAACTGCTGGACGCTACCACTAATTCCAAGTTCCAAGCACAAGCCAATCCATTCAGGACAGCTTGTAGTTAGTTGGTTGTTGGTTGTCACAGTGCGCCTGTTCACGTCCGTTGGCTTAATGTTAATACGTGACTGACTGTATTCAATTAATGAATGTTCTCACTCATTTACCGAGGACTAGTCAGCGTGACTTTGAAATAAACATAAGCCCGGGTCCTGAAACATGTGAGATTAGCTATCTATGTACACACGGAAGTTGTATTATGTGTTGCACGTAGTGCACAGCTTGCAGGATTCAAGGGAAAAAGTGTTTTGGGCATTGGTGTAGGAGTGGGAGAGTTGCGGTCCGCCCCGGATGTCGTTAATAGGGGGAGCGGGGGGGGGGGGGGTGGAGTTAAGAACGAGGTGTACATATAGCTACAAAAGTACACTCGGGACACACTAATTAGCACTCAGTCTTTTTTCAACAGATATATGTATATATTTGCACACTCACATGCGTAAACCCATAAATATAGACACACATGTGAACACCCAAAGATACATGCACACATGTTTAAAAAAAAATGTGTCAGTACATATAAACATGTCTTTGAATAGGGGTGTGTTCACACGGCAATGAAAGCAAATTTAAGATGGCTTTCATGTCTTTGAAAGCATTAAGAGTCAATGGTAGGCCAGGTTGCTACCTGTTTTCTGTATGAAATAATCTGGTACAAGGGTTCCTAAGCTGTTGTGGAAAGCCAAGGACGGGCCGTTCTGATCCAAGTCTGCGATAATGGCAATCTCAAATAGATGTTGTCATCAGCTCACTGGGTGAGTGAGTTAGTGATATACTTACTGATTCTAATAAGCATGTCATATAAACTGACTAATTAAAGGTGTTTCCTTTAAACTCAGGGCATTCACCTGAGAAGCAAGGAATCAACATTCTGCATCCAAATAGGCCAGATCTGTAAAACAGATGTGCACACAAAACTCTGAACACGAGGAAGGTTCAGAAAAAAAAAAGAACAGCGCTAAGTACCCACTTCCCCCAATTAGTATAATTAGTTGCAGGTAGCTTATATTAGACATCAGTCTAGAGACTTTACGTTTCAGTAGGACTACAAAGGGATACCAGCCTACCTTAATGATGCTGTCAAGTCTGCATCTGTCCTGACTTGAAATAACAAAAAGCCAGTGCTTCATCTTAGGGTGTATGTATTGTCAGGAAACATAGTTTTTTTTTCTTTTGGCTAGACATAACAAGACTGTCTGTGGTGATGGGTGAAAATATGGGAAGTTGTTCACATACCTACCATGACCTGGAGGCTCAGGTAAGGGGGAACCACATTGGAAACCAAACAGCCACACCCAGAATTATCTGGGCTTGATGCTTGCTTACTAGTCTGAAGACCTTAAGTTCAAATTGCATCAGGGTGGATTTTTATAACTTATCTATGGCTCCCAGGTCGATTCAGCATTCAGTGAGTTGGAAGTAAAGATGGTCATCATCATGTTGACCACATCAGTGCCATTTGGTTTTTAAAATGTGTCCAATGCACCAGTGATGTGGACAGAATCTTTTGTTTTTTCCTCCAAGTAGTTACCAATGTGAACTATTCATTGTTTCCTCCAAGTAGTTAACAGTGTCAACTATTCATTGTTTCCTCCAAATAGTTAACAGTGTGAACTATTCATTGTTTCCTCCAAGTAGTTAACAGTGTGAACTATTCATTGTTTCCTCCAAGTAGTTAACAGTGTGAACTATTCATTGTTTCCTCCAAGTAGTTAACAATGTGAACTATTCATTGTTTCCTCCAAGTAGTTAACAGTGTGAACTATTCATTGTTTCCTCCAGGTAGTTAACAGTGTGAACTATTCATTGTTTCCTCCAAGTAGTTAACAGTGGGAACTACTCATTGTTTCCTCCAAGTAGTTAACAGTGTGAACTATTCATTGTTTCCTCCAAGTAGTTAACAATGTGAACTATTCATTGTTTCCTCCAAGTAGTTAACAGTGTGAACTATTCATTGTTTCTTCCAAGTAGTTAACAGTGGGAACTATTCATTGTTTCCTCCAAGTAGTTAACAGTGGGAACTATTCATTGTTTCTTCCAAGTATTTAACAGTGTGAACCATTCATTGTTTCCTCCAAGTAGTTAACAATGGGAACTACTCATTGTTTCCTCCAAGTAGTTAACAGTGTGAACTATTCATTGTTTCCTCCAAGTAGTTAACAGTGTGAACTATTCATTGTTTTATCCAAGTAGTTAACAGTGTGAACTATTCATTGTTTCTTCCAGGTAGTTAACAGTGTGAACTATTCATTGTTTCCTCCAAGTAGTTAACAGTGTGAACTATTCATTGTTTCTTCCAGGTAGTTAACAGTGTGAACTATTCATTGTTTTCTCCAAGTAGTTAACAGTCTGTATTTAGGCATGCGAAGCATGTGCAGCTGCACAGAATGGCAACATTTCAGTGGTCACAGAATGTGAAGAGCGTTAAAATCTAGTAGTAAAAGTTTAATAAATAAAGTGAGGCATAAAATTAATGACTGTACACGGGCATCATAGATCCTAAATAGTGGCCTGACCACGTGTGAGACACAGAAAGCATGCATCTGTGACATGATGTCACTGGCTGATGAGTTTTCTGTCTCTTCCTGCAGTTGTCCACACCACAGCCAATTACTGTTCGGACTGAGAAGCCCAGAGTCAGACCAGCTAGAGCCTCTAATGTACCTACTGTGTTGACGCATGCACACAGCATGCCTGATAATCTGGACAAGCTGACACGCAAGAAGAACTACTTCAGTCTCATTGGTGTGTACAATCATCAACTTCTCTTGCCATTACATGTTTAGTTATTCTCTGTCCACTTCTGCCAGTTGTATGTTCAATATATTTCCATCTTCTTTTTCCTGATAGTTGTTTATACACGCTGTTGTCTAAACATTTCTCTTGTCTTCCCACCTCTTGAATTCATTCCATTTAATAATCTTCATCAATTTCCTTGTGCATTTCGTTTTTATGTTTTTTTCTATGTGATTTGTGGTTCTTCAGCTTTCACTGGAAAATCTTTAAAGTGAAATAACTTTAGAATTGAAAATACATAAATTGGTTTTAGAATGTATAATTTATAGTTCCATTTTTTTGGTAAGCATTGCCTACATTGTATATAAATGTCACTTCTGGTTTGTGCATATTTACCATTTTTGCTCATTTAATGTACATTTACATTTACAATTGTGTATATTACATTAAACACACCCATTTTTTTGGTCTATATACATTTACAGTTTTTGCTTGTTAAATATGTATTTACAGTTGTGTGTAGCAAATATCCACAGTGAGCTGTTGGTTGTATAGACATTTACAGTTTGTTGTATAGACATTTACAGTTTGTTGTATAAACATTCTACATGATTTCACATATTTGTGTGCTTTCATAAATGTGATTTTAATATTTAACAGTTATTCACATAATATTTAAAAAATTTGGTGTCACCAACTAGGCAGAGAAGGCCAGCCATAGAGATAAATGGAGGCGGGTGATATCGGCAGCAATGAACTTCAAGGGCTCAAAATGCTGAGGAAGAAGAAGAAGATACACATAATAAATGGCTGCCTTGTAGTAGAGATGGCAAAGAAACATAACATAACAAATAATTGAAGAATTTTACCCTGGAAAAGAATCAGTTTAACTTTCTCCATCAAGATGGAATGCTCTGTGTGTTTATTGATTATTTTAATCAGTGTATACTTTTCTCAACTTCTTATGTATTATTCCTGTCCTGTGTTCATCTGTCTGACTAAACTGATGCTGTAAGTTGTTCTGTCATATATATGAATTATATCAACAGATTATCTTCTTCTTCTTCGCGTTCACCAGCTGCACACTCTGGCAGAAAGTTCTGGTTGCTCGTCCACTACTGAACTGCAGTCCTGCTCTAGAACCTGAGTGTTGCGTGTGCATCAGTTTTACAGATCTAATTCTCTTGAATACAGACTGTTGGTTTCTTGCCTCTCTGGCAGATGCACTCCGACTTCAAATGAAGCTCCCCAATTAGTCGACTTTTACGACATGCTTTTGGAGAGGCAGTGTCAACAGATTATGATTGTTGCTGTATAGTAGAGAATCACTGGAATACTAATGTGGTGGAGTTAAAACTGCCTTATACTTTACAGAGTTCAGTAAACATAAACTGGTCTAGATAAAAGAAGAGAAACAGAGGTAATTGGTTTCCTGCGAAAATAAACAGGGATATTTAGTTTTCTGTCAAAAGAAAAACATACATTGATCTAATCATCTATTGATTTCAGATTCTGATTCTCAAAGTATCACCAGCCAGCAGAGTAACTGTGATAATTCTTCAGATGAGTCTGAGTATTCCATGGACTACCATGATGAGAAGTCACTGAGTAGAAGGTCATCACATGTCATGCTAGCTGCCATTGATCAGGTGTGGGGGAATGATTCACAAATAGTTTACAACTAACCACATCTGCTGCTGCTTTCCTTACTCTCCTGCTTTATCTGTTCATGATCACCCAAAGTCACATTCTTATTTCCACACATGTAGGTACACCAGGCATACAATGATAGTCTTATATTTCTAAACACAAGCTGATATTCAGTGCCTGAGGTGGTCAGTATCTTCGCTGGCCGCATTTACTTCCAAGGGCATGTCCTTAACTTATACACATTTAAGGCTGGGTCAATTTTTTAAAAATCCTCACAGTGAGGATTTGAATTTATGACCTGAATAAAATATCTAGCATCAGTTTGTTCTATCTGTGTGTAGAAAGAATAGTTAAAGACATCAACATATGATTGATAAAAGCATATCAGGTACTTGTACAACTAATACCACTTTTGACAAATAGAAGGATCCTTTGTCTAGTGTGTAAAGTAAAGACCCTTGTCCACACCTTTAGGCGTATTTGGTATATATGGCTAGACCTATATTTTATAGACCAATCGGCACTGGTCGGGTGATGTGGTCAGACTTTACTTCTCAGGTCTTTACCTGGTACCCACTCAAAGATAAGTCAACCTGGGAGCCAAGGTTATTTTTGAAAAAAAAAGTTTAGCTCCAGCAGAATCTGAACTTATGACCTACCAATTCGCAGTCGAGTGTCCAACTGCTTCACCACAGTGGCTTTCTTTGTCTACTAAGGCATATCTAACTTGTTACTTTTTTCCTTGCAGCCTCATGCCACCAGTGTTAAATATGGATCCTTACTACAAAGGGGAAGACCATGTGAAATAATCCAAGTCTTGATATGATTAAAAAGTTAGAGTAGTTGCTCTAGAATCCAAGTCTTGAAATGATAAAGGTGTTAGAGTGGTTGCTCTAGAATCCAAGTCTTGATATCATGAAGATGTTAGAGTAGTTGGTCCAGAATCCAAGTCTTGATATAAGTGTTAGAGTAGTTGGTCTAGAATCCAAGTCTTGATATAAGTGTTAGAGTAGTTGGTCTAGAATCCAAGTCTTGATATAAGTGTTAGAGTAGTTGGTCTAGAATCCAAGTCTTGATATAAGTGTTAGAGTAGTTGGTCTAGAATCCAAGTCTTCATATGATTTAAAAGTTAGAGTAATTGCTCTAGAATCCAAGTGTTGATATGATAAAGGTGTTAAAGCAGTTGGTCTAGAATCCAGGTCTTGATATGATGAAGGTGTCAGTTGCTCCAGAATCCAAGTCTTGATATGAAAAAGGTGTTAGAGTGGTTGCTCTAGAATCCAGGTCTTGATATGATGAAGGTGTCAGTTGCTCCAGAATCCAAGTCTTGATATGAAAAAGGTGTTAGAGTGGTTGCTCTAGAATCCAGGTCTTGATATGATGAAGGTGTCAGTTGCTCCAGAATCCAAGTCTTGATATGAAAAAGGTGTTAGAGTAGTTAGTCCAGAATCCAGGTCTTGATATGATAAAGGTGTTAGAGTAGTTGCTCTAGAATCCAGGTCTTGGTATGATAAAGGTGTTAGAGTAGTTGCTCTAGAATCCAGGTCTTGTTATGATAAAGGTTCACCCAAGGAGAGGTCACAGAAACCCCCTTCAACCATTAGATTATATAAAAGCCCTCAGTAACAAACAGGGTGGAACTTCAAAATAACGAAAAATTAGTCCCACAATGGGACAGAGATTGAGGAATTGCTCTGGAGTCCATGTCTTTATAAGATGAGTGTGTTAAAGTACTGCAATCCCACTGCGTGAGCAGTTTTTGAAAACCAATTGTTGGTTATCCCTGGTGTTTGAATTTATAAGGTTTTCACTCCCCAAAAAAAAAATTAGCTAGCTGTAGTAACAACTGAGGCATTCCCATAAATCCTGCATCCCCAACATTAGCAGCAAGAATGAAAGTATAATAGCCATATGCCATCTGATTATATGTCTGTCTTGCCGTTTCTGAAGCACTGAGTTGTCATCTAGATCCTGCGGTCACTGCAAACTCCATCACTCTTTTTTTTTAGTGTGATGATCTTTTTGCTCAGCTGCATTAGTCATGTCCTGTCAAAGATTATAGACTACATCTGCCGTCTGATACATCAATTTATTACCCATAGTGCAGAAAAAGCATTTATGTGGTTTGCATGTATTCGGTCATTTTGGTGCACCAAAGCAGTACAATAGCTATTAACTATTTCATGGCTAGGAATGCTAAAGCAGTTTCTATTACTTGCTTTGAACAGCAGTGTACACCAGATAGTACTTAATGTAGCTGTTATGGGTGTGCTAATTATATCTTCAAAATAGGTTGAAGAGGTTATATGAGATTTGTCTTGTTGGTTTGCCTTCCAGTAGGTAACTCTTGAAGTTGCAAGGATGGTCAAACCTTCAGGTGACAGCCCAGAGGGAAAGCAGACAGGAAACAATTCTATGACATACCATTCCATGACTGAGTGATCCACTGCCTTACAAAGCACTACTAATAACTCATATATCATGCTGTGAGAGACCAGTATCCCTACCTCTGAATCACTACTTACACACATTTGTATGCTTTAATCAAAAGCTGTTTTTGTATTTTCTTCAAGATGCTAGTACAAGAGAATCTGACCCTTGCTGAAGCACTTTGGGACCATGTGACCATGGATCCTGATGAACTGGCATTCAGAGCTGGGGATCTGATTAATATCACAGATGGGTCAGACAAACATTGGTGGTTTGGTGAGCTGGATGGCAGTGAAGGCTGGTTTCCTGCCACCTTCGTCAGAGTGAGTTTTGCTTGTCTAGTAGATTACATGTTTTGCTATATGCTAACATTAAATCTTTAAGCCACTCCATCTTTTTACAAACTGTTTTATTTTATATTACCATATTCTCTGTGAAACGTGCGATGTTGAAACATGCTTGGTTCCCATTGAAACGTGCACCACTGGATGCCGAGAGGCGTAGGTCCCTTTACCACGTGCGATCAGGTACCAAAATGAGTGCAGTATAGAGATATTACAATGCCACCAGCCAAATGTGGTAGAACAGTCAGAGATCAAATCCAACGATGAAACAGGAAGCCTATAACATTAACAGTGAACTTCAATGTGCCCAACCAGGAGTTAAATGCTGGATATATAGGGTATCCAAATGGTGTATTGACAAACACTTTGATCCAAAATGAGAAAATGTGCAAATAATCCATTAAATGGTGAAGACTCACCCAAACACGTCAACACTCTCTACCGCACACACACTCGTCCAGAGAAATTCCAATGACATCTTCAAACAACGGGTCAACAGTACGACCTTGAGAGTCTAGACGGTCACATCGATCTCCTCTTGTGCAGTCAGATACTTGATATCAGGGCAATGTCCCTCCTTAGTGATTCAGCTGAGAGATCCATTAGTTTTAAATATTCCGGCTTCCTGCTGAGCGCAATAATCAATGTACCAGCTCCTAGCTGAGGTTCCTACGTGGAATTCTGGGGTAGAACTTCCTCAGGGATCCATTGAGACACGACCACACGTCTGTCTTCTTCAAACTTTCATCTCTGAATCTCCTAGTATTTCATCACAGCTTGAAAAGATGGCAGTCAACACATAAGCTGGGGAATGAAGGTTTGGGATATCTATGATAACCAGTTAGCCACAGCACTTGAAGATAATGCATTACAAATTTTTAGTTATATTTTGCCTTCTCTTACACTGATTATTTATTCCCAGCCAAGTTACATTAGATGTAAAACTAGTAAATTATTGAGTGCATAAGGTTTTTGTTCTTGAAAGCAGGGTAGCTTTTGGGTGGGCACAGGTATTCAGTCCCTGTTCTTCACTGCCTTAAATGGATTAAATACAGACTGTATATATGTATATAAGTAGCAACACAATAAGTGGATATTGGTAATAAACAATTAACTCATGTTTCAAAGTCAGCAAAAGAGTCAAGAACAAAACAGGAAAAAGACTGCTGGGAGTCTTTCTCCTCTTGGGCCATACCTGTAGAGTGTCTGAAAAGTAATGGATTGAAACATTCACAGAAGAATGACTATTTTTAATGATTTGAAGTGTCCTGTTGTCACTCCATCTGAACATAATTGGTTTAAAGACATGATTTATTAGGGGAAATTCAGCTGTGACTTCCCTTGACTTCCGCCAGTTTGTTTATGGCTTAACTCCAAAAGTGTTTGTTTACAGAGACATACCCTGCAAGATGGGGGGGGGGGGGGGGGGGTTTGGGGCTTAACTCCAAAAGTGTTTGTTTACAGAGACATACCCTGCAAGATTGGGGGGGGGGGGGGTGTGTGAAGATTTTAATGGCGCCTTATACTCGCTAATGGTCATGTCACTGAGTTTTTAGGTATTTTATGGAGCAAGCTGTTCCACCAGCCAGCTTACCTCCTCTCAGTGACCACCACCTGTTTTGGTATGTGGCCGCCTAATCAATATATTTATGGCTAACCTTTAAACTAGAGGCTGCACCACCACCTGGTGGACACACCCAGTAGTAAGGCAGGCTCTAACCACAAGAATGCCATTACTTAACCATAATGGATATTATTTAGGCCTCTAGCACTTTACCACCAGTGATGATTGCTGGTTTTTCAGTACACCTCGCACCATAATCTTTGTTTTTATTTTTGTTGCTGATTGTTTGTCCAAATTTAAAACGGGCATCAGCGAATGCAGATAGTAAATAATTTATATGTTAATATAACAGGCCAGACATTTATCACATGTACTGACTGCTTGTTCTTCAAAATATATTTGTACGTTTGTCACCTAGCATATAAGAAGCTTCACCAGAACATTCTGCAGACCTTATGTGCACTATTCTTCTAGGGCTATGTCAAGCAGACAAGGAAGAGACCCGAGATGTTTCCTATTGAGAAAGTCACTATCATTTTCAGCAACATTGAGGACATCTACCTCTTTGCTACAGAACTGTTGGCTGAACTGGACAGATCTGTCATCCCTGACCAGCCTCATCTCAGTGAACTGGGACACTGCTTTCTGGACAAAGTATGAATGTTTTTGCTTGTATGTTTGTGTCAATAACTTAACTCTTTCACTACAAAGCAGTTGTTACTATAACTCCTCCTATAACTCCTCCTGTCCCAAGGAATTAAGCTTAGAAAGGAAAAACCAGTTAAGTTTGAAGTAATTCAACAGAGACACTGTGGAATAGAAGTGATAAAACTAATATTTTCTATGCACAATGTTAATAAAACATTTGTCTGTAATAGAAGACAGCAGAAATTACATATAATCTGTAGAACTGACCAAGAAATGAATGATGAGTTGTTTGGTACTGGAAGAGTTAGTAGAATTAAGAATCACATTTACACAGTAAGATCAGAGACACATGTAGACAATTATTTAGTCTGAGAACAGGTTTGAGAATATGTTTACAGCTGTGAAGGTTGGGAGTATTAAAGAGAGACAGAGAGAGACAGAGAGAGAGAGAGAGAGAATTGGTTACAGTCTGGCATGGAAGAGGATCAGCAGTGGGGTTTATCAGCAGCTGAGATAGCCAATGGTTGTGAAGGAGTGTGATTGCTGCCTTATCAAGGAGCACATTTACCACAAGGCGTCTTCAGCTGATTGTATGTGTATATCAGATTAACTGAAAATGTATAGACAGCGACATTAAGTTTGTGCATTATGCTGAGAGACTCATTGTGAGATTTGTAGGAGGCAACTGGGGCACTTGGGTATCTGTGTGTTGTGTTAACTGTATAAATTGTATATACATAGGTTGTCTTTCACAAACCATTCATAACACAGTACAGTAAAGAAAAACATAGTAAAGGACTCGTTTTCTAAGTCATATTGGGCAATCGTGTCATTAAAACTGAACCCTTCACTCATCAGGGAAAATGTATCATGGAACTACCTTTGTCTAACTGATAGATATCCTTTGTCTTCAACAATTGTGTTTGCTACTGTTCTGTTATATCTGTAAATCTTATATCTGTTTTTTTGTTATGCTATAATTTCCCAGAGAGCTTCAGTTTAGTGTAGTAAACAATCATCATCATCATCAAGTGCATTGCCGACTGGCTTGGGCAATCAAGCCTCTCTAATCTGCAGTCTTCAGCAGCATGTATCAGTTCAAGTGTTGACACCCCTCCATACCATGACAAAAGGCTGTCAAGAATCTTCTCACTTTGTCTTCCTCTGTCTCTTTTCCCACAGATCTTTCCATTGGTCACAACATTCCAGTTTCCTTCTTCTCATAAAATGACCAAAAAAATACAACTGTCTCTTTCTGATTTTTAGGGTATGTTTTTTTTGAGCCACCACGTCTTTCAAAACATCAGTGGACAATACACTCAAAAAAATTATGTGTTACTTATCAACATGTACTAAAGTAATTGAGGTTCAATAATGTACAATAAGCCACACACAAACACACGCATGCACACACACACGTAGAAATTCCCTAACCCAAACCACTCCATAGCTTTAAGGATGAAGTACTACAGATTGTTACAGGAAGTTGAGTGTGAATAATCATCATCATCATCATTCTGTTGCACTGTCTAAACATGCCAAGGAGCTTGCAAATGATTCCTCTGTGTCCTGTACTGTCCTTTCAGTGTCATGTATGAAAACCAGTCTAGCATTTCTAACCTCTTCATCATAGGGTTTCTCTTGAACATCCTCAGTCCATTTGTTTTTCCATTTCAGCACCTGTTTTGTGATTATTTGTCATCTTAGCATACGGCCAAAAATATATTAATGATAAATAGTCTTCATATTCAAAACAAATTAGCTGCTACCCTTTGCTAAGACAACAAATGGAAGTTATTCATCACCAAGCCATTGGCCATATTCTTACAGCCCTTGCCATGTGACATTGGTAATCATGTGAGTCCACAGCCTTCTGTCCCATGTACTGTCAGTTATTATTTCTGAACAGATGTACCCTACCAGGATGTGAAACTGACCAACATCTTCAGAAAGCAGTGGCAAACTACTGAATATATATTTGCCTAGAAACACCTGAACCGCCAAAAAATGTTAGGATTGGTTCTGCAACATCCTGCAAAGGATGCTCAACTAACTTTGCCAAATTATGTAATTCTTGTACAGGTGAGAAAGTTTGAGATGTACTCTGATTACTGCAACAATCATTCAGCTGCCTGTGAAGAGCTGAGAGAGTTGTATCGCAACAAGAGATATAGGCATTTCTTTGAGGTGATCTTGATTTTTACTTTCTTATTTATATGCAGTCTGTCTGTGTACCTGCTTCTGTTATCTGTCTGTCTGTATTTCTCTCTCTGCTAATTTCATTTATCTGTTTATGTCTGTATTTCTTTGTCTATCTTCCTTTTTGCATGACTGCCTGTATGTAAATGTACTTTTGTGTGTGTGTGTGTATGTATGATGTAGTGTGTGTGTGTGTGTGTGTGCGTGCATGTGTGAGTGAGTGAGTGAGTGAGTGAGTGAGTGAGTGAGTGAGTGAGTGAGTGAGTGAGTGAGTGAGTGAGTGAGTGAGTGAGTGAGTGAGTGAGTGAGTGAGTGAGTGAGTGAGTGAGTGAGTGAGTAAGTAAGTGAGAGAAAGAAAGAAAGGAAAAGGGGAGGGTTGGAGGGGATGGAGGAGAAAGTGGTGATTATAACACAGCAAAAAGAAGCTGAAAGAGAGAGAGGCTAAGAAGTGAAGAGATAGAAATGACATCATTGACATTTTGTTTTGTTAATCTTATTTATTTTTTATAGGTTGTTCAATTTAGCTCCTCTATTTGTGTGTGTTACATCTTTGTTTGTACATTTGTATAAAATGTAGAGTGCATTGTGATACCCAGTATATATATCCACAGTTTGATAGAACTGCCTATATACACAGACAGTAGAAACTGTATATTTAGATATGTTGATAAGAAGAGCAACTTAGTGCTTCTGTGTTTCCATAAAGTTTTGTGATTGTGGTTTGTTCATATGCATAGGTACACACACCCACACATACACATGCATGTGCACACACACACACACAGATATGCGCACACACACACACACACCCACGCACCCACCCACGCACACATTTGTATCATGCATGAGTACACACGCGTGCACCCATGCACGTACACACATGCACACAAAACAGTTCAAACAGAAAGTTTGGCAAGAGATCAGATGAACTTCTGATGTTTTCCCTTTTATCTAGTGAAGTTCTGAATGTATACGATTTTTATATGATCTTAGTAGAAGGAAAGCAATTTGAATTGACAAATGGGTAGTTTTGAAGGTAGAAGATGTTTTTGTTCATATAAATGCTACTGCCTTGCAACACTGAAAACACATTAATCAAGCATAAATGATTTACTAGTAACTAAGAACAAACCTGGTTGCCTGGTGACATAGGATTTTGAATATAGTAAATGTTTTCCTGTTCCAGGCTTGCAGACTTTTGCAGGAAATGATTGAAATTCCACTAGAAGGGTTCTTGCTAACTCCAGTACAGAAGATCTGCAAGTATCATCTTCAACTGGCAGAGCTGCTCAAGTTCACCAGCCCTGACCACCCAGACTTCCACAAAGTGCAGGCTGCCCTAGAAACCATGAAGAAGATTGCTATGCTGATTAATGAAAGGAAGAGAAAGATGGAGAGTGTAGAGAAGCTAGCAGCATGGCAGCTGTTGGTTGATGGCTGGGAGGTGAGTCTGCTTGGTTGATTTAAAAAAAAATTAGAATAGCCAGATACAGGATGAGCTTATAACGAAAATAAAACTTCGATCAAAGCAGCCAATGGCACACTTCCCATCCAGGACACCATTCTGAAGAGCCAGTCAACCTCTGAAAGCAACAGGAAAGCAACATGAAAGAAACATGAAAGAAACATGAAAGAAACATGAAAGAAACATGTAAGAAACATGAAAGAAACAGACTATTATATTCAGACTGCGTACTGGACACAACACACTCTGTAGCCATAGGTAGTGGAAATTCAAGACTGGGGATTCAGAATTGTGGCCGCGTGGACAGGCGCCACAGGATACTAAACGTGTGTTAAAGATATGCTCTCTACATACAGCAGAGATATCCCTGTTTGGCTGGTTGGCACTCCAATGGAAACCAAGCTGTGTGGAACAGTAAAAAGACATGTGTCGCACCACATAATTTATCATAGAGGACCGTAGCCTTCTTCTCTGAAAACCACTGGCCAGGGAGAAGGAAAAGAAGTAGGGGAGTTGATTAATAGGAGATGGATCTCATTAGTTCTACATGGCAGATGAGTCTGGTTCATGCCTGGCAGGCGAGTTTGCTTAATTGATTAATGGAAGATGGATCTGAGTAATTCATGCCTTGCAGATGAACCTATTTAATTGATAAATGGAAGATGGATGTGATTAGTTCCTGACAGATAAGTCTCGTTAGTTTATTATTGGGCGATAGGTTATTTTATTATTTGGAGATATAATTTGTGAGTTTTTGGCACAGATGAGTTTGGTTAGTTGATTACTGTGAGATGGACTGGTTAGTTAATTAATGGGAGATCAGTCAGGCTGGTTCTTGCCTGGTGTACATGTCTGGTTACTTGATTAATGGATCTGGCTGGTTCTTGCCTGGTGTACATGTCTGGTTACTTGATTAATGGATCAGGCTGGTTCTTGCCTGGTGTACATGTCTGGTTACTTGATTAATGGATCTGGCTGGAAGATACATTTAATTGATTAAAAAGAAATTGATCTGGTTAGCTCATAAGTCGGAGATGTGCCTGGAACATTGATTAGTTCAAGATGAATATGTTTAATTTAATAATGTTTGATGGAGTCTGGTTAGTTTATAAATGATAGGTCTCAGTAATTTATTAACTGAAAATTGTTTGCTGTAGGGTGATCCAGTATATCATAGAGTATATCACCTGTTAGGATTTTTTGAAATTATATGTTGACAAATTCATGTAGCCAGCAACAAATCAGTGTAGCCAGGTGAGATGGCACGATGGGGCTTTACAGCTAAATTGAGAGACAAAGATCATGGCAAAACAGAGTGTTTAAATGTAACATCCAGCATAAGAATGGAAGTGGAGGCAGTCACTGCAGATCTGAGCTTTCTCAGATTTCATTAAAAACAACAGTTATTATAACAGACTCTCAGTCAGTGCTCCAGAAGAATCATTCTGGATATTTCTTACATGAATGACTGACACACAGAATCTGGACATCAACAAGAGCTGGAAGGTCAACTGTTCAAGCTAGGCTGATGGGTAGGAAATTAAAGTGTCAGTTTGCTGGCCATTGGTGCACAACCAGGGATAACACTGAGGATGTATATGTAGGATGTGTTGTTCATACAGAACTACCTGGTGCGTACAAACACAAACATTTGACTGCATTTGGCTATAACTGATGCAGTCAGCAATCCAGTTCATTACTAAAAGGAAGAATTATGATCTAGGACAGAAGAGACTTGCCACTGTCGTTATAAATAGTGCTTAAAATCTTCTGACTGTGATTTTTTTTTACATCTTCTGACTGTGATACTTTAACATCTTCTGACTGTGATACTTTAACATCTTCTGACTGTGATACTTTAACATCTTCTGACTGTGATACTTTAACATCTTCTGACTGTGATGCTTTAACATCTTCTGACTGTGATGCTTTAATATCTTCTGACTGTGATGCTTTAACATCTTCTGACTGTGATGCTTTAACATCTTCTGACTGTGATGCTTTAACATCTTCTGACTGTGATGCTTTAACATCTTCTGACTGTGATGCTTTAAAATCTTCTAACAAAATCTTCTGACTGTGATACTGTGACTGTGATGCTTTAAAATCTTCTGACTTGATAAAAATCTTCTGACTGTGATGCTTTAATATCTTCTGACTGTGATACTTTAATATCTTCTGACTGTGATACTTTAACATCTTCTGACTGTGATGCTTTAAAATCTTCTGACTGTGATACTTTAACATCTTCTGACTGTGATGCTTTAACATCTTCTGACTGTGATACTTTAACATCTTCTGACTGTGATGCTTTAAAATCTTCTTACTGTGATGCTTTAACATCTTCTGACTGTGATACTTAAAAATCTTCTGACTGTGATACTTTAAAATCTTCTGACTGTGATGCTTTAACATCTTCTGACTGTGATACTTTAACATCTTCTGACTGTGATGCTTTAACATCTTCTGACTGTGATGCTTTAACATCTTCTGACTGTGATGCTTTAACATCTTCTGACTGTGATACTGAACATCTTCTGACTGTGATGCTTTAATATCTTCTGACATCTTCTGACTGTGATGCTTTAAAATCTTCTGACATCTTTAACATCTTCTGACTGTGACTGACTGTGATACTTTAAAATCTTCTGACTGTGATACTTTAACATCTTCTGACTGTGATGCTTTAACATCTTCTGACTGTGATACTTTAAAATCTTCTGACTGTGATGCTTTAACATCTTCTGACTGTGATGCTTTAACATCTTCTGACTGTGGTGCTTTAACATCTTCTGACTGTGATACTTTAACATCTTCTGACTGTGATGCTTTAACATCTTCTGACTGTGATACTTTAACATCTTCTGACTGTGATACTTTAACATCTTCTGACTGTGATGCTTTAACATCTTCTGACTGTGATACTTTAAAATCTTCTGACTGTGGTGCTTTAACATCTTCTGACTGTGATGCTTTAACATCTTCTGACTGTGGTGCTTTAACATCTTCTGACTGTGGTGCTTTAACATCTTCTGACTGTGATGCTTTAACATCTTCTGACTGTGATGGTTAGCTGATGGTCTCGGAAGTCATATTATTAGCTGAAAGTCTATTCAAGTTTTTTTTATAGCAGGTAGGTTTGTCTAGGTATAATCAGTCAATATAAGATTGGTCTGGTTAGTTCATGGGTGAGCCTGGGGAGTTCATTTTGTATGAATTATTTTTACTATGTTCAGGCCAAGATATACCATAAACTGTACAAATCAACCTGGAATACAAGGCAACCTTTTTTAGCTTGAAATTCTAAGTTAGGCCTATACCTGCTGTATAGGTTGCCTACAAATATGGTTGATTTTAGTGTCCCAAACTTAGGCGACAAATGTATTCCACTGAAACTTGTGTTTGGTGAACATATTTGATATAACAACACAAAAATTAGTTTAAAATAAAAAAAATATTGACCTAAATTTTGTGTTCTCTTAAAGCTATTATAACTAGAGCAGTACCGAATATTGGTGATTATCACTCTTCGACCGAATATGAATAACGGGACCAACTATTCAGCCGAATACCAATCTGAATAGTGTGTAGTGTATAAAATAAATCTTAAAAAACATTCATAATGTCAAATGTATGCTGAACTTTTACTTCACAAAATGTAGTACATAATAGTAAACATTTAAAAACATTCTATGTTCTGCATCCTGAAGTCAGTCTGTGGTAATTAATAACTAGGAATGAAAGTATTTTAAGTATTTACCAAGAAACTAGACTTTTAAACTGACACTGACAGCTTAGTTAATGCATGAAAGCTGCTTTAGCTTTAAACCAAATCATTCATTCTATGTTGTCAGTATTAAGGCAGTGTATGTAGAAGCAGGTGTAAGGTAACCACTATTCGTATTTGTACCGACCGCAAATATTCAGCCGAATAACGAATGGTTATTAGGTTCACTATTCGGCCTTGAAGCAAAAATAAAGCAAATGTTCAGGACAGCTCTAATTATACCAGGATAGATTTTGGCATACAATGATTGGTAGGAGTATTGTTCCACTTATTTATAGCTATGTGGTAAAGGTTTGCATTTTATATTCACCATATGTCAACAAGAAGATTTGCCGTGGTGTGGTGCATAGATGCTCGCCCGCAGTCAGGTGGTCATGGGTTCGGGTCATGATGGAGCTGGACATTTTTTTTAAAAATGACCTTGACTGCCAGGTTGACCCAGCCTTGAGTGGGTACAGTCACGGAAAGTAAAGGCGGTCAGCGTGATGCTGCCTCATCAGCCACCAATTGCCGATTGTTCTATAAAATATAGGTCTAGCTCTTTACGCCCCAGTATGCCTGAAGGATGGGAAAGGGGTCTTTGACTTGCTTGACCATTTGTCAACAACCCATTGTTTTGGAAATATTTTATCCGGCTTGAAAACTCCTCTTTTTACATTGCAATTTACAGTCAATTAATTACTTGTACGTCATAATATCTTAAATTATTGAAAACACGATGTCTTTATTGATTATTAATTTACTTGTTTTATTTACAATCTCCACAGGGACCAGATATTCTTGATGACAGCTCCGAACTCATCTACTCAGGAGAGTTAAACAAATCAACCATGCTGGCTGGTCTCAGGAGCGCTACTTCTTCCTGTTTGACCACCAGCTTATTTACTGTAAGAAAGATCTGTTGAAGAAAGCTGGGTTCTGCTTCAAGGGTCGGATCTGCATGGACACCTGTGAGGTCATCAATGTGGCTGATGGTCGAGGTGTGGTCACATTCTGTTTCTCTTGAAAACTTGTCTTCTTCATTTTTGCAACATTTCTGGAAGAGTAATGTTGACAGCGGCATAGTAGAAGTTACTAGACTTTCTTGACACCGTTCAGTATGCAGCCTAAAGTTCAGAATGAGCAAGTTAGATAGAAGTAAGCCTACCAAGTTCTTCAAACTCAATGCTGAACAGTTTGGATTAAAAGTACGTCTTCATCAGGAGTTTACCCACCTAGAGTTGTGAAACACTCCGGCAAACAGTAGAGTACATCCTATTAGGGCTGTACCGAATAGTGATTTTCACTGTTCGGCTGAATACGAATAGCAGGACCAACTTTTCGGTCGAATATGAAAACGAATAGTGTATCATCATCATCAGGGGCCTTGCCGACTGGGGTGGGCGATCATGCCTCACCACAGTCTGCGATCTCCTGCAGCATATATTAGTTCGTGTGCTGACAAACTTCAATGCCATGCAAAAAGACTGTCAAGAATCTTCTCTCGTTGTCTTCCTCTGTCCCTCCTTCCACAGATCTTTCCAGTGGTCACCACATGTTCCATTTTCCCTCTTCTCATAACATGGCCAAAAAATTATGACTGTCTCCTTCTGATGTCTGTGATTAGTTGTCTTCGGGCTCCCGCCTCTTTCAGAACCTCGAGGTTTTTTTTTTTTTTTTTTTTTTTTTTTTGCTGTCCAAGGTATTTTAAGCATTGCTTTGTAAAACCAAATCTCTGAGGCCTCAGGAAATTGTTTGGCCTGCCTACCAATTGTCTAGGACTCAGAGCCATTTGCTAAAACTGAATGTATGTAGCAAGCAAAAATTCTTTTTCTAACCTTTAATAACAAAGATATATTGCATAAGATGTTCTTCATTTTATAAAATGCAGTTTTTGCCTGTCCTATTCTGATTTTTATTTTAGTAATGCACTTTCCATCTGATGTTATTTATGTGCCCAGATACTTGAATTTCTGTACTTGTCCCAAAATAACACCATTGACTTTTATTACACATTTAGGAATAATTTTTTTCTTTGATACCACCAGTACTTTTGTCTTCCCACTATTCAAACTGAGGCCAATTCTTCCACTTTCGAATAGTATATAGTGTATAAAATAGATCTAGAAAAAAAAAACATTCATAATGTCAAATGTACGCTGAAATTTTACTTCACAAATTGTAGTACAGAATAGTAAATTTTTAAAAACATTTTATGTTTTGCATCCTTCAGTTAGTCTGTGGTAACTAATACCTAGGAATGATAGTATTTTTAGTTTTATAACATGTAACTAAACTTGTAAATTGTCACTGATAGCTTAGTTAATGCTCGAACCGACTTAGGCAACAGCAACTATGGCAGTGTATACAGAAACAGGTGTAAGGTAAACCATTATTCGTATTAGGCCGAATACCAAATAGTATAGGTCCACTATTTGGCCCTGAAGCGAATACAAAGCGAATATTTGGTACAGCCCGACATCCTATAATACTAATCACATTTTCCCAGATGGAGAAAGAGAAAATCTGACCCACCATAGAAGACAAATTGTGAGGGACCTGAAGACATTCGTTCTATATACTCCTAATGTTTTAACTGGTGTTGCCACTGTCTGATTTTTGTATTTATTACTGAATTTTGTATGCCTTGATTGTTTTGGATACTGTTCTATTTGTGATCATTATTCTAAATTTTTTTCTTAAGCGTCCGTGGCTTACACGTTGCGAGTCCGACTCGTAATTCCAACGTTCCGTGATCAAAACCCACTGCTGGCTGCGTGGATTTTTATGGTATGGGGCATCGCAGGTTGACCCAGCCTAAAATGGGTACCTAGATTGCTGTCCTGGGAAAGTAAAGATGGCCGGCGTAGTGCTGACCACATTACCCACAGAGTGCTGATGGTCTATAAAAATATGGACGCTTTTCCCCTTTACCCGATACGCCTAAGGGCGTGAAAAGAGATCTTTACTTTTACAATACTGATTTATGTTTCAGAGCCACAGTACAATGTGACTGTGAGAAATGCCTGGAAGCTTCGTGATAGCCACAGTGACAAGTGGTATTTATTAGTTGCCAAGACAACTGTTGCCAAACAACGGTGGCTGAAGGCTTTCCAGGATGAAAGAAAACGTGTTAAGGATGACACAGAAAATAGTAAGTAGAAATGCTATTTTTAAAATGTACTTTAAAAAAAGGAATAAGTTTAAAAACAAATGTTCTTTAAAACTTGATAATGGGGACAGCTATTTTAAATTCTCTCTTATTTTTTGTAACAAATACAGCCATATTAGTTTGAGTGGATGGATAATGATGGGCATCTTCTGCCTTCCACTTGCAATGCAGAAAAGTCCCTCAGCAAACTCACTCCAAGCCCATTGTAGACTTTTTCTCCATTAGTTGAATTTTGCAGCATGTTTTCTAGGGAATGAAGTGGACATTTTTGGTTGTTCATCCACTTCTGGACTGCAGTCCTGTTTGAGAACCGGAGTGTTGCATGTGCATCCTTTTTATAGATCTGCCTCATTTATTTTTATGCAGATTGCTGGTTCCTTGCCTCTCAGGCAGATGCTCTTCAACTGTGAAGGAAAATAGCCAGTAAAGTGTCCATTTTAACAGCCCATAAGAGAGGAATAGTGGCCCAATGAGTCAACGTATACTCAAAAAATATACTCTCTGTCTCTCTCATTTTCTCTCTGTCTCACACATGCACACACACACGCATGCACAGACTCACACATGTATGTTTTCTCATAAGAACTATGTGTAAATCAAGCATGCTATCACAAGAACAAAGTAGAAGAAGGTAGCTGGTCTTATGCCAACCCTCATAGTTTATAATGTTACTGTTCTTTACCTTCCAAAGGGCTACAGTAAGAACTAGGTGAAGTCATATGTGCAAGACTGCAAAATCTGTTTTAAGCACCCAGTTGTCTAAGTTTATCTGGGTAAAGATTTGACATCACAGCTTCCAGGACAAGCCCATATTAGCCTTGTCCCCATCATTAACAACCAACGAAAAGTCTGCATGCTGATGATACCAATTGTCATCTGGTTAAGTACTCATCTTGCGTTTCCCTTGAGTCTCGAGTGGCACACATAGAGCCTGCAGACACTCCCTGCTGCAGTATTCTTTCCAGGTGCATGTTTTCAGTGTCTTTCACTTTATTTATTACCTTGCCCAACAGGTAGGAGATCACCTCTGCCTTGAGCAGTTGCAGTACACTCCCTTCCACACACCCCCCCCCCTCCTCTGTGGGGCCAGTCAACATATCTGCCTACTCATTCCCAGACAAACCTGAGTAGCCTGGTCATGTGATTCTCAATATCTGCAACCTCTGGATTGATGTAACCCATTCCATTGGAAGAAAACCTGACTCCACCCTCCTGAGGATGTGTTGGGAATCTGATACTATGATGACATGTGTATCTGATATTGTCTCCACCCACTGGCATGCTACAGCTACTGTCTCAACATCCATTCTCATGCTGGATGTGGTCATGTCATATGTCAAGCTTTTTTCAGTCTAACTTCTCTCCTGTGCTTTCACAATGAAGCCCCATCAGTTATTTTTTTTTTTAATCACAGGCCAGTGTTATTTATAGGAGAGAAGCAAGAAACAAACATAAACAAAGAAAGACAAAAATGTATCAAAGGCAAGAGGATGAAATTCATTGTGTCTAGTGCTATCCCATATGGTTTGGTCTGTCACCAAGAACATTTTATTGCCCACAAACATGTCACATAAAGCACTAATTCTGTAACTCCAGCAGTGACCCCTACAGATCTGAGAAAACCCTGCACTTACTAACTGAAGGGCAGTCTGAAAGTGAACCCACAACCTCAAGAGCATGAGGCAGATGTCTGAATTAACCACTTTGCCACAGACTGCAAAGAAGAACAGACAGAAAGAAGCATATGTATTTAAGACCGACTGAACTGTTAACATTTGTGTGTTCACATCTTCCTCAGATTTCAACATTCCCTTTCATGTGAAGCAGGCAGTGATTACCAACTTCAAGCAGAAGAACACCATCCAAAAACCAAAAGGTAATACCAATTAGCTGGCATTGAAATTCAATCCAGTTTTCATATCCCGTTTGAGACTTCACTCTTTAAGTCTCAAGGAACGCATCATATGTTCATAGTTCCTACCTAGAAGCTCACTGAACCCATGATGTGCTGATATTATGTCTCTCTTTACTACCCCTTGGGCCGGTGATGCTAAACTCTCTAGGACATGTCAGAAACTCTGTGAAAAGTAACTATCATAAGTATGCTTTAACTCATGAATATATTTTAGATACTTTAAGATTGATTGATTGATTTGATTCAAGAACCAACATCACAGCACCCGGGGCATTCCCATAAGCGCTCCGTCTCCATCTTCAGCAGCCAGCGAAGAGTTCCGATACTAATGGTGCCAGTAGCTTTCTGATTAAATGTCCGTCTTGCCTTTCCTCTGAGCCTTGAGCTTCTGCCAGAACCTCTCGTCACCCCCAACTGCATCAATCTCACCAAACTGTGGTGATCCATCTGCTACTCCGCATTGTACACGCTCTCCCACAAGGCACTAACCACGTATGCCCTATCATGTAGCAATATTCCACCAAGTTGTGCAGAGCCAGCCAGTCTGTCCGCCTGTTCATTTCCCAACACACCGGCGTTACCCGGTGAAAAAATCCAGACAATACTCCTCACTCGTGTCCTCCGCAGCGAAGCATGCCACTCTGCACGAAGCCTACCTGTTCTGATCTTCCTCAGCATTCTTTCTGAATCAGTAACAATCATGATGTGTGTGTGTGTGTGTGTGTGTGTGTCGTGTTCTCTAGCCAGTTGAAAGCTGCAGTGACCGCCTCCACCTCCATTCTTAAGCTGGATGTTGTGGTATCATATGCTAGGCTCTGCTGCACCAAATGTCGACCATTAACTTTTGCTAAAAAGCCCCAAGCACTTTTTTTGCCTCTTGACACTGAACCGTCTGTGTAAATGATCAAATCCTCTGAGCGAGCATTATCTTGAATTAATTGCTGAATTTCCACCTCTGTGGCACCTGCTGGCCAGTCTCTGCATTCCCGGCTCAGCGAGATTATGACTCTACACAAGTCTGACTGCTCAGGTGGCACTTTGACCCACTCCTCTCCTCGCCTAATGTTCTCAAGGATGACCTCCCTCGTATCAGCCGCTGACCCTTAACTGCACCCAGAGCTTCATGCAGAGGGTGGTAGATACTTTAAGATAATGCTAAAATTATAGATTATTTCAGGGTCAGAATTGAAAAGAAAAAAAAAGAAATGAGAGACAAGAGAATCAGCTTTATAAAACCATGCATTATCCTATATTGCTGAATCTCTCCTTATAGGGCAGCTGTTTGCCTACCAAGAATAGTTGATGGTAATTTGGCTATTATACAGGATTTGTTCAGGATAACTTTCCTTTTATAAAAGATTAGGTGAGGTTCAGTTGGTTATTATAAAAGATTAGATGAGGGTAACTTGACTGTTGTGGAAGATTTGCTGAGGGTAACGACCATTATAAAAGATAAGTTAAAGTTAACTTGACCTTTAAATAAGATTAGCTAAGGGTAATGACTATTATATAATATTTGTTGAGGGTGATTTGACTGTTATAAAAGATTAGTTAAGGGTAACCTGACTATTATAAAAAGATTAGTCGAGGGTAATAGCCATTATACAAGATTAGATAAAGGTAACTTGACCTTTACAAAAGATTAGTTGAGGGTAACTTGACTGTTATAAAAGATTAATTGAGGGTAACTTGACTACTATAAAAGGTTAGTTGAGGTAACTTGACTTAAACAAATTAATTGAGAGTAATTTGACTGTTTTAAAATATTAATTGAGGGTAACTTGACTATTATAACAGATTAATTGAGGGTAACTTGACTGTTAAAATAGATTAGTTGACTGTTATAAAAGACTAGCTGAGAGTAATTTGACTATTATAAAAGATTAGTTGAAGGTAACATCACTGTTATAAAATATTAGTTGAGGGTAACTTGGCTGTTATAAAAAATTAGTTGAGGGTAACTTGACTGTTATAAATGATAAATTGAGGGTAACTTGGCTGTTTTAACAAAATTAGTTGAGGGTAACTTGACTATTTTAAAGATCAGTTAAGGGTAACTTGACTATTACAGAAAAATATATGAGGGTGACTTGACTGTCATAGAAGATTAGTTGCGGGTAACTTGACTGTCATAAAAAGATTAGTTGAGGGTAACGACTATTATAAAAGATTAGTTGAGGGTAACGACTATCACAAAAGATTAGTTGAGGGTAGCTTGACTATCACAAAAGATCATTTGAGGGTAATGACTATCACAAAAGATTAGTTAAGGGTAACTTGACTATCACAAAAGATCAGGTGAGGGTAATGACTATTATAACAGATTAGTTGAGGTTAATGGCTATTATAAAAAATTAGTTAAAGGTAACTTGGGGCTATCCTCCGAATAACGGGCACAAAAGTTGGCTGCCGCAAAACATCCTAACAGAGCCTCAGTCACACGTCAATTGCGCACTTCCGGCGACTTAATTTGCGGTTTTCCGGCGACTACCACCATGAGGACTAAACTAGATGGCTGGGACTCATGAGCAGCAGCTTCCGCATCTCCTGCAGCTTTGCTCGTAAGTCCCAGCCATCTAGTTTAGCCCCAATCCACGCCGCTTGAGTGGCGTGGGGATACTCTCGGCGGTGGCGGTAGTCGCCAGAAAAACCGCAAATTAAGTCGCCGGAAGTTCGCATTTGGCATGTGGCTTAGGCTCTGCTTTTGGCCGCCATTGGCCGCTATCTTTTGTGCCCGTTATTCGGAGGATAACCTAACTTTTTTATGGTAAAAAGATTGCTGAGGATAGCTTAGCTATTATGAAAATTTGTTAAGGTAACTTGGATATTATAAAAGATAATTATTTGTAACATAGCCTGAAAGGATATGAACCAACAGTCTGCATATAAAAGAGTTAAATCTGTAAAATGGATGTGCATGCAAAGCTCAAGTTCTTTGGGCAACTTGGCTATAATAATAGTGTAATTGTGTATAATCATGCTGTTTTTAAAGCAATTCATTGGTTATCTGGCAATTTCAAAGGGGTCTTCACAAGAAAAAACAGGGAGAAACTCTAGCCCATCCACCAGCAGACTAGCAGTGGTACTAACTGCCAGAAAAGTAGAAGTGATATTTTTTTTTAAAAAAAAATCAAACCTAATATGCTTGTATTTTGTCATTTAAGATATCATTCTATCACATATTTGAATTGCGATGTTTCAGGGATTTTATTCTGGCTGACTCGAAGTTATGACAGGTGATATATTAAAATGTCATCCCAAATACAATATTTAATCAATGCAATAATCTGTTATAAAAGAATGGGTAGTGATTGGTTTCAGTGTTTAAATCAAATTATGTTTAGTTATTGACTTCAGAAAAAAATTGAAATGCAGAAATGTGAGGATGCACTTGACACTACAATGCAAGTGTGCTTGGGAAAGGAGTCATAGTGGTGTGTTGATATGAAACTGGCTTACAAATTCATAAACATCTTACACACACATTTTTCAGATAGATGTGATGTTCCATACAGTTTGACACTTGATGATGTTGGGGTAGTTTTATCTTTTTCTGAAAACATTAATCTATTTTTTGGGAACCAATCAGTACCTTTTGTTAAAATGAATTAATCACTGCTAATGACCTCATCAATTCCCCTGTATCCCCCAGTATTACTGTATACCCTCAAATAATTGTCTATAGAAACACCTAATCTAACAAGTCTAATCTCACCTTATCATCAGCATCGTCATTATCATCATACAACAGGTCCTTTGCAGACAGAACATTGATCTTATACTGACCTGCCAGAAAAACTCCCATCTCCTGGCTTTATGTAAATTCATGTCCATTTGGTCAGCTATATCAACTATCAGCTCGTGATTGTAGGAGCTTTGCAGTGTGATTGTGACTGTCATGAGAACTTGCCTGGTTGTGTGATCATCTAAAGAGTGTAGTGTAGCACTTTAACTGTAGCAACTGGTTGTGTTATATCTGGACTATGGCACTTACTCAGATCTCAGGAATTTACATGTAACATTGTGACACTTATGCTGTATTTCACACATGACTCTAGTGAGTGTCTGTCAGATACTAATGGTGATAATGTAACACATAATATATCAACCGCCTTAATATTTTATGTCCATGGCAACTGCCTATAGTGCTCTAATGTCTGTAGCAATTTTCTGCAGTATAATATATTTCTCTGTTTCAGCAAGTTATTATTATTTTGGAGATGAAATCAAATGTGCATGCATCTTTCAGATGTGTCAGTTATTTGGTTAATTCTCATCCTGTAGTGGCATAGCAGATAGTCACTGCACTGAATTGGTGGCTCACTAGTCTCAGTGAGTCCTCAGCTGAGAAAATATATTTTCATCTGAATGCACATGAGGCTGAAGTAAATTTCTGGAGTCTATAAAACTAGTAAGAGAGATAAGGAATAAAAATACTGTGAATATGGGAATCAAATTTTTTGACCTAATGATCAAGAATAGTTTTGTTACATAACAACTCTATAATAAAAAATCTGTGATTGCAAATGTGACCCTTATTATCTACTTCTTGCTTCTATTTATTTTGGCTCAATGATCAAAAATAGTTTTCTTACATACCAACTCTGTAATAAAATCTGTGATTGCAAATGTGTTCCTTATTATCTACTTTTTGCGTCTTTTCTTTTTGGCTCAGTGATCAATGCTTTTTTTTCTCTCCCTGGTCATTGAATGGCAGAGTAAACATTACACTTGGTGGATCAGACTTAGTGACACAAATACAATACATTTTGTATAATTTGCAAAGCTGTTCATATTTACTTCTCTACTTCTCTATCTCCAGGATTCTGTATCAGAATGTGTTGTCTCCCTGTTTTCCATTGGAATCCACTGATTGCCAGTTCTAATAATGTATCAGAAATCTGTCCAGTCCATTGTTGCCATCTTCTAGTTAAAATGGTGCAGATGTCTGCAGGCTCTTTATAAGCGGTTCTTCGTGTAAATAGTATTTGTCCATGAAATAGAAAGAATTTTCTTAGGCAAGTAGTATGGAAAAAATGACACTTTGGAATAGCTGGTCCCATTTCAAGTCCCAGTATTCAATATCATACAGAAGAAGTATATAGAATACTAGGGCTGTACCGAATATTTGCTTCGTATTTGCTTAGGGGCCGAATAGTGGACCTATTTACTATTTGGTATTCAGCCGAATAGTTGCGGTCGGGCCGAATACGAATAGTAGCTACCTTACACACGCTTCTGCATACACGGCCCTAATACTGACAACATAGAACGATTGGTTTTGTTGAAAGCTAATGCAGCTTTCATGCATTAACCAAGCTGTCAGTGACAATTTCCAAGTTTAGTTACTTGTTATAATACTTAGGATTCTTTCATTCCTAGTTATTAGTTACCCCAGATTGACTGAAGGATTCAAAACATAAAATGTTTTTTAAATGTTTACTATTCTGTACAAATACTAACTAGACATGGAAAAAATATAAACTCCCACCACATCCAAGTCGATAATATGAAAATCAAACGAACGGAAACATATAAGTACTTGGGTGCAAACTTCAAATGTTCCAACATGCTGAGAGAAGAAATACAATCTAGAACACAATCTAGAAATAAAGTATACAATGCCCGTTCAACATCTGCTAAAGTCAAAGTTCTGTCTCGCAACAAAAAGATAAAAATATATAAAACATTGATAAGACCATTCGTTTTATATGGCTCTGAAACTTGAAGCAGAAATAAAAGAGATGAGGCCTTATTACAGGTTTTCGAAAACAGTCTTACAACAAATCTTTGGGACCCATGAAAGATGCTAACAGCGGAGAATGGAGAGTGAGAAGCAACAACATAACACCTAATCTGTTTAAATCACCATTAATCACTGGCATCATGAAAGCTAACAGACTAAAATGGTTGGGGCATATTGAAAGAATGTCAGATGACAGAGAAGTAAAACTGTGTACACCTGAGAAAGGAATGGGCGAAGACCACGAGGCAGACAAAAAAGAAGTTCGAGAGATAATGTCCAGTCAGACCTGCAAACAAATGGTGTGACAAATTGTGAAGAGAAGGCCAGCCAGAGAGATAAATAGAGACGAGTGATATCTGCAGCAGTAAACCTCAAGGGCTCAGAATGCTAAAGAAAGATGACTATTCTGTGCTACTTTATGTGAAGTAAACGTTCAGCGTACGTTTGACATTATGAATGTGTGTGTGTTTTTTTAAAGATATATTTTATACACTATACACTATTCCTAATCGTATTCATATTCGGCCGAATAGTTGGTCCCATTATTCGTATTCGTCCGAATAGTGAAAATCACTATTTGGTACAGCCCTATAAAATAAACAACTTTTATACACATGGAATCTGATGTGTGTGTTGTGCTGAGAAGATTCCCACATGTTGTTTGGGCTGACAAAGAGCATTCTTTTATTGTTATTTCAACAGCTGATATCAGTGCTAGCTTTTAAAGCTTTAAAAATCTATTAATTTCAATGGCAATTAGCATGACTGTCTGGGCATTTTTTGTTTGCTGTCTTACATTTGTCCATATATTTCAGATAGTGTTTGACTCATGTATGGTGCATGTACAGCTAGTTACCTACTAATATTTCACACTATATATTATTATTTTTAAAATATACAATTTTTAGAGCTCCTGTCTGACAAATGTAAGTTCACAAACAAACCATCTTAGGACAGCAGATGTATACTTGCCTTGTGAAGGCCGCAGTCATGTGCGATAAATTCCTCTTTGCTACAGGCTGGCTGAGCATAGATGGTGGTGAAGTCCGCAGTCATGTGCGATAAATTCCTCTTTGCTACAGGCTGGCTGAGCATAGATGGTGGTGAAGTCCGCAGTCATGTGTGATAAATTCCTCCTTGCTATAGGCTGGCTGAGCATAGATGGTGGTGAAGTCCGCAGTCATGTGTGATAAATTCCTCTTTTCTATAGGTGGTGGTTAAGTCTGACCTAACTTTTGACAAATTTATTATTTTATTTCCAGTGAATGTGTAAGGTCTTTTGTCAGTTAGAAAAAAATCAGATGATGTTGATTTGAACCTAAGACTTTACAGCCAGCAGGCGAGCATCTAGCCACTGCACTACAGCAGCTGCTAGGACTGCTTTGTGGTCACTTTGTTTTTGTATTCTTATCTTTGTACTTTTTGTCTCCTCAGGTAAAGGTCATTTGTCACGAGCAAACACAGCTGAGGTGATCAATTCCATTAATAGAGTCAATGCCATCGCCACTTTACCACGGACCAAGAATCGTCACAAAGTGAAATCTGAAGCAGCACTGGACACCAGCAAAATAATGAAATGGTTTTTCTTTGGTAAAGGCAAGACTTGATGATGGATATCAGCCATAGTTTGTAGAAGAGGAAACTGATCAGGGACAAAACATAAACTTCTGTACTAGTTTGCTCACATGTTCTTTGTGGTAGCTGGTCACTGTTCTGAGCCGACATTTGAAGATAAGGGTATCATTACCGACATTTGAAGATAAGGGGATCATTACCGACATTTAAAGATAAGGGGATCATTACCGACATTTGAAGATAATTGTTCTTCTAGCGTGAAGACATCTTTCATGTTTTTCTAGCATGAAAGTATCATTGCTCTTCCAGCATAAAGACATTGTGTGTCATTACAAGATGTTTTTCTAGCATAAATACATGATAATTGTTTTTCTAGCAATGAAGACATGATGATTGTTTTTTTAGCATAAAGACATCATGATTGTACTTTTAGCATGAAGACATTATGATTGATCTCCTACCAGTACATTACTGCTGTTACTGAGATACCATTACCATCCTACCAGTGAGGGATTATTATCACTATATCAGAGAAAATTATTACTATTCCATCACTGAAGAATTAAAATTGTCCTTCAACAAAATAGTCAGTGTTCCTTCATATTCAAGGAGTCAGGACAGCCAGTCGTGGATCTAACACCCAGTGTTAAACCTGGGATGTGGGAAAACAGCACAGTGTGAACCTTGTCACTAAACTCAATTCCAGATAGCAGCAGTATATCCTGATGCTTTTCAGTGCTGGAGTCTTTGAAGCTTAGAAAAATATTCCTTTAATAGAATACCATGGTGTAGTGGTTAGGGAGCAACATTGCCAGGAATTAGTGCATTTCAGACCAACACAATGAGCTTTACAGCACAAATAAAACATAAATGTGGGTATACAATGAAAATACATGTCCTGAGTACAATGATGATAACCCAGATAAAAAAATTACTTGTACAATTAAAATAGATGTTCGATAACAGAAAGGAATCTCCTTGACCAGAGCAACACACCTCATACAAGAAAGAAGACAGTGTGAGACTAAAAGCATAAAAAGGACTTTATTGCTTTTAACTAAAGATGTGAATGTTCTTCCTTGTAAAAAGGAGTCACTGAGATAATCTTTTTAAAGATGTGCCAAACATTCATGTCACAGTAATGTTATTCCCTGCAAGAAAGTGCTAATTGATTTTTTAACATTCATTTATGATTTATTGATGCATGACAAGACAGTTGTGGCAAAGGCTTTCTGGGAGCACATGAACGACATGAAGAGGTGAATATATCATCAAAATCAGTAAGGAATTATGCAGCAGGCAATGACCAGAGTAAATGGCTGGCATTCAAGGCTCAGAGAAGAGGTAAGATGGACATATAATCACACTTCATCTGACCCACTGGCTGCTGAAGATGAGGAGGCAGCACTTACTACAATATCTAAAGTGCTGTGATATTAATTCATAACTCAGCTCAATAGTAATGTTTCCTGTGTGGGTTCTGGGTTCATATTTTTGTGGGGGAAAGAATGCACTGACTGCCTCCCTCCCAAGCAAGCATGTCGTACAGGCGACTTATCAGAAGTGGTTTATTCGAAGTCTGAGTACATCAGTCTGAGACGAGATTAACCAACAGTCTGCATACAAAAAAGCTAGATCTGTAAAATGGTTGTATATGCAAAGCTCAAGTTATAAAATTGGACTGGGGGTCCAGAAGTGAACAAACAACCAGAACTTTCTGCCAAAGCTAACAGCTATTGAAGATGAAGAAGAAGAAATAGTAATGTTATCGGTTGAATGTTTTTGAAGAAAGACACTAACTACTAACTTTATTGCCATACTGTAAACTATTTATATGATATACAAGCTAATTGTATGACCATTTCACAATCTGTCCTGAATTTATAGCTGTACCCCAAGCTATAGTACTCATTCCAACGTTTACACAAACCCAGATTTGAATCCTGATACCTGCTTTTGCTGTTTTATGAATTTATTAGTCTTCTGAAAAATAGGATTAGAGAATAGTTGAGATCAGGTTTGCTTGGGGTGAGTCCCTTTGTAAGGGTTTTAATGTGCACAAACTCATCTTGACAATTTTATCATGTTACTTGTGAGCACACTTGTACTAAAAGATATTTAATGATGCCTGGGTCTCATCATACATTTTGGCAGATTAGATGGAGCTTTGTGTCCATCACAGAACCAACCACATGTTAAAACCGGGACCAAACATCTTAACAATTAAATCACATACTGAAGCATGATCACCCATTTTCACAACTAAATCACTAATTGAAATGGGAACAGCAATCTTTACAATTATATCACATATAATCACTGAATCAACCACATGTTGAAACTGGGACCAACCATCTTCACTGTTAAATTACATATCAAAACATGATCAACCATTGTCACAACTAAATCACTAACTGAAACTGGGAATAACCATCTTTACAACTAAATCACATATTTTCACAGAATCAGTCACATGTGGAACTAATAACATTGAATAGGGAATCTTCACAATTAAATCACTGGGTACAATTTGAAGGGAAAAAACCCATTTCCTCAACTACATTTCATTTCAAAACTGGCACAAACCATTTTCACAACTAAATCACAATTGAAATTGGAACCCACCATCTTCACAACTAAATCACATATTAAAACTGGAACCAACCTTCCTGCACAGCTAATCCATATTGACATGGTAAACAGTAACATCTACAACTTAACACACACAAAATCATGAAACATTCAAATTTGGGATCAATCACACTGTAATCATTTAAACTGGAAATAACCACATTTGGAATTAACTGTTTATTAAATGATTACCAATATCATCTAGAACTAATCATACGCGATGTCATCTGGAACATATGTCATCTGGAACATTCACATCTAGCAGATGGAGCCCAGAGGAAGTCATGTATTACACATATGCAGTCAGTGGGTGTTAGAGTGGTGCATAATGAGATCTGATGCTTTCCCATCAAATATTAAGAGACCAAATTATATGGGGACTTCCATGGTATAGTAATGATATATTTTCTCATGGATGTCCGTCTTCAATCTCTCTATGAGGCTTCTCAAAAACTAACGTACAACAAATAAAGAAAATCTGTATGTATGTACATATATATATATAAAGTATGAATGTTTTATGTGACTAAATAATTGAATGTAATTTTTTTTTAACCTAAAACTTATGCAAATCATTCATTTTTTGTGTTAAACCTAGCTGCAACTCTCTTTATTCATTGGCAAGAATTAATTGTTCTTTCTTGTTCTAATGTCTTTCATGTTCATGCTATGCAGTATGTCTTCTGGCGTTTAATGATCAGTGTTTGTGTTAGCAAAAGTATAGGTAGATTACTGTATGTCAGGTTTTATTGATCTTTTTTGTGTGAGCAACAAGTGTAGTCAGATCAGTGTGTGCCAGCTTTTATGATTCATTTTCGTATGAGCAGCAAGTAAGACACATGACTGTCTTCAGCTAGCTGGTTTTAAGATAGCACACCTACCTTCATACGTGAAGATCTAGAGTTCACTCCAACCTGAGGTAGTCTATTACCTCACAGTTAACTCATGTAGTCCGAGCCACTTAGGAATTGCATTAGTACAGTGCTAGATAAACCAAAACAGGCCAGGGGTCTTCTGTTAAATGTGCAGAAAACATTGATTTAAAAAACAATAATCCAGCCTAATATGGACACAGAGTCAAACCCCAGGCGTTTAGGGCAGCTATATGATACTTGCACACTGGGTGCCAATGAAAATATGGGTCTAGCTCCCCTGACCTGATGTGCCAAGAGTCATTTACTGTTACCAAACAACTCCCCAGACGTTTCAACACAGTGTTGACTCTTCTCCACACCTAGTTCATCTCATCTAGTTGTTACCCTAACCAACTCTGTCCCAGTCTGCACTTTAACTACTTTAGTCCTATGGTGTTATTTTAATCATTCAAACACAAAGGGGATTGTTGGAAACAGCAACAGTTTGAAATAGAACAAGTAAGAGAAACACCTTCTGGAGATGGAAACAGTTAAAGCAGCATTTTCTGCTATTGTAACTTTCTTAAATGTTTCTATGTTCATCATGATTTGATAAGTATGTAAGTTTTAACTCATCTAGCACATACACAGTAATAAACCTGACATATAAAGCTCATTATAAATGTGTTCTTAGTTAATACATTCTGATCTCGACACACATTTCAGCTCAGTTTGATTGATACCTTCAAGTAAAGCTGACTTGAAGAGGTTGAATTCTTTCTGATCTAGACACACATTTCAGCTCAACCCCCGTGTGGGATCCGGGGCCCCATTGTAAGGGAAAAAAAGAATAGACCCACTGCCTCCCCAAAAGCATGTCGTAAAAGTCGACTAATTGGGGAGCTTCCTTTGAAGTCGGAGTGCATCTGCCGCAGAGGCAAGGAACCAATCAGTCTGTATAAATGTTTAGAGAATGAGATCTGTAAAACTGATGCACACGCAACACTCAGGTTCTGGAGCAGGACTGCAGTTCAGTAGTGGACGAGCAACCAGAACTTTCCGCCAGAATGTACAGCTGGTGAACTTGAAGAAGAAGAAGAAGAAGAAGATTTCAGCTCAATTTGATTGATACTTTCAAGTAAAGCTGACTTGAAGAGGTTGCATTTATTGTGTTGTTATAAAGTGAATATGAAATGGACATTAAAAGTTCACTAAAAGGCATTACAATTTTTTAGACTTCCACTGTGTGCCAGACAAAAGTTAAAATCTTCACTGCCAGGCTTACTATGATATTACTCTTTTACATTCAGTAAGTAATTCCTGACAGAGTGTGAGTTGTGGTCATGGTAATATTTCATAAGAAAATCCTCTCAAAACAGTCTTTCAAATATGCTAATGAAATGTCACCAGTGTTGTGCAGTTCCTGTAATTGAGGTCAGTCAAACAGAGTTATTTTTCTTTAAATTGCAAATTTAAGGACAAACTGGCAAATTGCCTCAAATACCTATAAAATAGGTGGTAATTACATTCAGTTTTTGTATAGACTTGTTCACTATCTCAGCACAAAGTCAACAAGTTTTAAAATAACTAGCTTCCATGTTGTCTGTTTTCAAGTTGCTAGGTCTGATATGGAAGTGTGATTTTAAAATTTCTTTTTTTGGCCTTGTTTGAAAAATGTTTTATATAGAGTTCCAAACAAAGAAGTCATGTGGGAAAGACATTAGAATGGATATTTTTAAAAGTTTGAATGGGAAGAGCTGTATCAAAAGTGATTCAAAGTACGTGAGACAGAAGACATGACTACATATGCCACATGGCCTGGACTATCAGAATAAGATATAATATGAGAACCAGAACCATGTATCTCAACACCTAAAGTGATTTTTTTTTTTTTAATATCCAGAAACCATGAGTTGTTAACCAATTGGCTCGGTACTATCACTATTCGGCTTTGATTCCATGATAGATAACGTCAATCTGGGAGAAATGTGGCTTTTGTGCCTACCCCGGGTGTGAACCAGGACCACAAGGAGTTTGTCACCCGGTTGCGGGCACTCAGGTTTAACCAACTGAACTAGCGAACTGGGTAACCCAAAGTGATAAAAGAGGATGGAAATTAGAAAACATATTGTGTAAATAATCATTGATATCTTCTAATAACTGTATGTCTTATTTATTTATTGCTGCTTTTTTTTCTTCTAATTTATTTGCTAAGACAAAAAAAAAATCTTTTTCAGCATTACACAAGGAAGCAAACCACACTACTAGTTGATACTGTAAAGCCTTCAGGGGCCTTGGTTCTCAACCTTCCTAATGCTGCGACCCTTTGAATGCAGTTCTTCATGTTGTGGTGATCACAGCCATTCAACTTTTTTCATTGCTACTTCATAACTTCAGCGAATATCTGTTTTCTTATGGTCTTAGGTGACCCCTGTGAAATGGTCATTCGACCCTTCAAGGGGTCGCGGCCCACAGGTTGAGAAACACTGCTCTAGGGGCATAATTAACCATATCACCAAAATGCTTGTTTGTTGCATCATCTTTCAAGAACATTCTGGTTTTGTTGTTGAAAATGTAAGCCTATATTATGCTATGAAACAATGCTTGTTTTCTAGACTGTTCTGTTTTATATATATAAATATTCTAGAAACCAGGAAGATATATATATATATATATATATATAGATACCAGGAAGATATATATATATATATATATATATATATATATAATATATATATATATATATATATATATATCTTCCTGGTTTCTAGAATATTCCGATTTCTACTAATGTCTTATTTTGTAGAATATTATGTATTTTAAAACATTGTCTGTCTAGAACAAATATTGCTTTCTATAACAATATTTTATCAGCATTTAATGTTGTATAGAAGACATATGGTTAGTTGCGAATCCTTTACACGACGTTGCAGAACCAACCCTAGCAGCCCCTGGCTGTTATGTGGTTTCTCAAGGCAAATTTACGTCCAGTAGTTTGCCATTGCTTTCTGGACGGTCGGCCCCCTGATACCACTGTCAAACCAATGCAAGGCGCATGGCCCGCATCTGGGATCGAACCCGGCATCCCGGCATTATGAAGCGTTCGCATCGACTAAGCCACAGAGCCGGCTATAGAAGACACTACTGTACTGATATATGTAAAAGCAAAAGTTGATTCTTTACAAAGCTAATATAAATATACTGCAAGCAGACTTATTAGTTTTCAGTCAATTATTGCAAATTTGGAAGTGTGTGCTTGTAGATTAGTGCACATGAAATATTTTTTTTTTTAATTGTTATGACATTTTTAGTTGAACATTGCTTTTGTAACTACTGTCCTCAGTCTTTCATTATGTTCTGTGTGCAGCTTGTCATGTTGGATGGAACGTGTACATAGCTGTATCTTTTAAAGCTTCCTTTTGTCAACCTTATTTGTTCATGAATTAATTGTAAACAGAATGACAAGATGGAGACAGTGACATTCTAAACAGCTTTTCATAAAGGCTTGGGGCAGGGAGTTTGTGCATGTGAATTGATACTTTGTTGAAAAGTGAGATGTGAAGAAAAATTGTCCTCCATTCAAGTCAGCAAGACATGTGATGATGATGAAATAAACTGTGATTAAATGCTTAAAAGCAAAAAATTATCTACTGTGTTAGACACTTGTTTGTATTCTTTAATGTAATTATTATCCTGCTGGCCACATTTATTACCCAGAACTTTTCTTTCTTCTCTGCTCTAATTACCTCAGAAAAGCGTCGTGAGGAGATGTGAGAATTTTCCGCTCTCCTTCTATTGTGCTCTATGAGAATGTCTTTATTTATCAAAAGTTATTCTTAATGTTGATGGTCCACATTTTGCGTGGTCTTCCCCTTGCTTTATGCTCATTATATATCTTTATTCTAAATCTCTGTGGTAGCTGGTAGCAGGTTATTTTCATTGCTAGCATGATAAAGTGTGTTGTCAACTGCTGTTTATTTAGTATAGAAAGTATTGTTAGTGGGGATGCCAGTTTAATGAAAGGGATTGGCTATGAGCTGTTTGTTAAAAAAGAAATGTTGATAGTGTGATTTTACAATTTCTGTTTGGCCTTGTTTGAAGCTGTGAACATGTTTTATGATAAAATGTGTGTGAAGTCCGCAGTCATGTGTGATAAATTCCTCTTTGCTATAGACTGGCTGAGCATAGATTGTGGTTAAGTCTGACCTAACTTTTGAAAAATTTATTATTTTATTTCATGATGTCACAATTTCATGAAATGTCAATAAGATATTTAAATTATTAGATTATGAAGACAAGCATGTAAAGGAAAATCATTGTTTCAATTTATTTAGTATTATAATGCTGCACTTGGTATATGTGTAGCCTCTTCATGGACATGAGTGTCTGTTGTGGTATATGTTTTTGTGTCTGGAACCTTGTCACCCCTAGAGAGCCGGTTTTCTGTCATTTGGGTTTTTAGTAGCATGTCATCTTGGGCCAGTGGCTAGTACACCTATATAACAGCTTAGCTTTCAACTAGCCAGTACTGGCCAGTACACATATATAACAGCTTAGCTTTCAACTAGCCAGTACTGGCCAGTACGCATATATAACAGCTTAGCTTTCAACTAGCCAGTACTGGCCAGTACGCCTATATAACAGCTTAGCTTTCAACTGCATAGTGTGTCAACATTGTGGATCATCATCTTGGGCCCTGCCAACTGGCCTAGGCGCTCATGCATCTCCACAGATCACGATCACTGGTTGACTGGAACAGCTCTTTTGACGATATCCCTCCATACCATTGTTTTAACCCATCCAGCATCTTCTCTCTCTTGGTCTGCCTCTACCCCATTTTCCACTGATCTTTCCAGTTGCCACGATGTTCTCCAATGTCTGTCTTCTCATTATGTGGCCAAAGAACAGTGTTTGTCTCTTTCTTATTGTTGTATATAGAGATCTACTTTCATTAGCCTCTTTCAAGCAATCGTTGTTAGTTACTCTGGGCATCCAAGGTATTCGTAACATTCGTCTCAGAAACCACATCTTTGTTTCTTCCATATTCTTCTTGATTTGTTCAGTGACATTCCAAGTTCGCTGCCATACAGCAGAACAGGTTCAGCAGAATATTGTGGATATGATTATATTTACCCAACATTTGTTTGAGTTATTATTTGGGGTGTTATTAAAATGTCACAAAACTCACTAAGATGTCACATTTCTCCACTTAGATGTATCAACAAAATGACATTTCTCACAATCATGTGGAAATCTACTTCTTTCTTTGCATTCACTGGCTGTTAACTCCAGCAGAAAGTTCTGGTTGTTCATCCACCTCTGAACTTTAGACTTGTTCCAGAACCTGACTATTGCATGCAAATCCATTTTACAGATGTGACTTATTTGTATGCAGACTGTTGGTTTCTTGCTTCTCAGGCAGATGCACTCCAACTTTGAAGGAAACCCCTAATTAGTCGACTCTTACTACATGCTTGCTGGGGAGGCAGTTGGTCTATTCTTGTTTTTCCCCACAATGGGGCCCCAGAAACCCACACAGGGAGTCAGGTGGGAGTAAAGCAGTTAATTCTTTGCTATATTTCTATTTAGTGATTATTTTCCTTTGTATGAAAAATCATCTTTGCACAAAATGATGATTGAATTATTTTTTTTTTTAAACATCTTGACAGCAGTGATGTCACAGTTGCCATCATGCTGACTTGTCTGCTCATTGGACATGAGTTTCAACTTTAGTTTCTTAGTGTAGAGTTTCTGAACCAACAGTTTCAAATCCCTAGCAAAAACAGTAAAAAGGGCAGAACTGTGTACACATGCGAGCCAAGACCAGTCATTGAAACTTCTGGTGACTTTACAAGAGTATGAATGGGGCAGGGAAGAGCAGAGGCATTCCTGACTTCCAGACCGCAGACCTTGCCTGGCAGAGATCAGACGAACATAAGGGCAAGGCTCTGTCGCCCAAAGTCTTGCACAGATTGACCAGAAAAACCAGTGAGAAAACAACATGTCCAGAATAGCCATCTTAGATATGTGTAAGACCCAGGTAGTTGATTATGAGGACCTAGTGACAGTCGATGAGATTAAGGCCGCACTAAAACGGGCAAACAAAAGTGCACTGGGTCCAGATGGCATACGATATGAAGACGTGGGCAAATGTTCTGAAAAGGAGATAGCGGAACTGGCAGCTGTTAACAACAACAGCTTTAGGAGGGAATAATTTAAGAAGAGTGGACACACAGCTACTTCTGCCGAAGCCTGTCAAAGACCACACAAAGATCAAGGGATGCATGGTAAAAACAATGCAGAATACATTGGAGCAAGCTGGTGGAGCAGATTATTGCCAACAAATTATCCTGCCAAATTGAAAGGCAAGGTGTCTTTCCACCTACCCTTGGTGGCTACCAACCTAACAGAAAAACTTGGAGTAATGCTGCTGTTTTTGCCCTTGACGTATATGAGGGGTTCTGTTCAGGCATTGAAACCTGTAGCTGCTAATGACCTCAAGGATGCTTTAAACTGAGTACCCTTAGACTTTTTAATGTTTCAGCTGCTAAAACTACATATCAATCCGTTTCTGCTCAAATGGATCTCTGCACTCCGTTTACAGTGAAAGGTAGTATTCAAGTGTGGAAGCTGGGCCTCTGAACCAACAACAATACATCTTCAGCATCCAGCGCACAGTTCCAGTACTGACTGTACCAGTGAAAATCTGGTTATATGCTAGTCTTGCATTTTCTCTAAGTGTAGTGAGCAGTCCAGATCCTCTGGTTACACCCAGGTGCCTCATTCTATCCAGGCCATAATAATCTTCTTTCTTTACTGATTCCGTTGCTTGTTCCCAAAGGGCCGTGACCAAATCTGCCTTGTCATGTATCAATTCACCACCCAGTGTTGCAGATCCAGCCAAACTATCTGCCTGTTTATTACCCACCACGCCAGCATAGCCTGGGGAAAAGATCCAAAGTATGCTCACAACCCATGACCTTTCCAGCGAATCTTGATACTCTGCTCGAAGCATCCCTATGTTCACCTTTCTCAGCATGCTTTCAGAGTGTGTTACAATTACAACACCAGTTAAAGAATGTTTATAGCTGGTTAGTAATTGTTTTAGTCGTTCTCCATCTTTCCACTCCATACAACAGTACTAATTGACATTAGAAGCAACATTGTTAAAGTTTAGTACTAGAAAAAACAACAGTGGAATGTAAACTCTATCATCATCATCATCATGTGCTTTGCCGACTGGCGTGGGCGATCATGCCTCTCCATAATCCGCGATCTCCTGCAGCATGTATCAGTTCGTGGTAAACTCTATGGACCACTGAAAGAACTAAAAACGACGGCGAAATTAATACGGGAGATTAAAAAAAAAACTGCTGATAAAGAAAACTGATATCAGGTGAATAAAAGAAGAAGTAGTAGTACCAGTTTTAATTTCTGACTTCCACAAATTTCCTTTTGCTACGAAAACTTGTTTTGTCTTTTGTACCTATATTTTAATATCACTGTCAGTTTCTGCCTTAACGTTATCTACATTACTGCTCAAATAGGTCTATGACTACACATCTTGAAGTGGAGCATCATTTAGTGAACATTATAGATACTGTAGATGTATTTCAAATAAATACAGATATTCTGTAAGTGTATTTAAAGCAAATACAGCGATACTGTAGATGTATTTCAAACAGAAAGAGTTACTGTAGATGTATTTTAAACATATACAGAATTTCTGTAGATATACTTCAAACAAATACAGTTTTTTTAAGAGACTGAGTGAAAAATAGTAGTTGAAAGACATAAAAAAGAAACGTGTGAAACATTTCGATAACATTAAAATACCCTCTCCTATAAATACCATTTTTGAAGGAAAACTTGAAGTCGAGCAAGGATTGGTAAGCGATACAAGTAGGAGGATAACAATAAAAGATGCATATAAAGCATCCTGACAGTATATTCAAGGCAAAAGTCAGTGAATTCTGGAGATCCGTTGTGACAACATGAAGACAGAACCTGAGTGACTGATAGACGTATGTGTGAAAAAATAAAAAAAACATGTCTGTATTAAACATGACACTCATAGTCATAAATACATGGTTTTTTTTTTTAAATATTGGTTAGGTTAGTTGCGTATCCTTTACAGGACGTTGCAGAACCAACCCCTAAGATTTCATGGTTTCAGTCAGGGGCTGTTGTGTGGTTTTTCTAGGCTCATTTACGTCCATGGATGGTCGGCTTTCTTGATACCACTATCGAAACCAACGCAAGGCGCATGGCCCGCAGCTGAGATCGAACCCGGCATCCCGGCATTACGAAGCGTTCGCATCGACTTAGCCACAGTGCCGACTTTCAAATGTTACAGATGCATTATTTATAATTAGTCATATTTGTTTATAGCATTTTTTTTTTTTTACATTTTTCTATGCAATAAACATAGCGTAGAAGATCAAATGGTTTGGTCACTTAAAGCGAATGCAGCCAGACCAATTACAAACACAGGCACGACACTTGAAAAGATCTGAAATGAAAGCAAGAGGCTGCCCTAGGAGAACATGGATTGATGAAATTAGGGAGCTTTTACACTGACATGGAATGACAGTAGCCATTGCTACACACAATGCTTAATGGCAGAAGTGAAAAATGATGATGATGATGAAACATAAAATAGTGTACTGATGAAAGTGTGTGGGAAGTTGAAAGTATCCCTTTATTGTGATCTTTATTTGCTGTGGGTTTCCTGTGTTCATTGTCTTCTACACAATGGCTGGCCATGATCTTTTGGTGTTCTGCATGCCACAAGTGAACCACACACTACTGTGTCGCTATGAGAACCGTTCAACTGCATGCCACAAGTGAACCACACACTACTGTGTCGCTATGAGAACCGTTCAACTGCATGCCACAAGTGAACCACACACTACTGTGTCGCTATGAGAACCGTTCAACTGCATGCCACAAGTGGGCCAGACACTACTGTGTCGCTATGAGAACCGTTCAACTGCATGCCCCAGGTGAACCAGACACTACTGTGTCGCTACGAGAACCGTTCAACTGCATGCCCCAGGTGAACCAGACACTACTGTGTCGCTACGAGAACCGTTCAACTGCATGCCCCAGGTGAACCACACACTACTGTGTCGCTATGAGAACCGTTCAACTGCATGTCCCAGGTGAACCAGACACTACTGAGTCGCTACGAGAACCGTTCAACTGCATGCCCCAGGTGAACCACACACTACTGTGTCGCTACGAGAACCGTTCAACTGCATGCCACAAGTGGGCCAGACACTACTGTGTCGCTATGAGAACTGTTCAACTGCATGCCCCAGGTGAACCACACACTACTGTGTCGCTATGAGAACCGTTCAACTGCATGCCCCAGGTGAACCACACAATACTGTGTCGCTACGAGAACCGTTCAACTGCATGTCACAAGTGGGCCAGACACTACTGTGTCGCTATGAGAACCGTTCAACTGCATGCCCCAGGTGAACCACACACTACTGTGTCGCTATGAGAACTGTTTAACTGCATGCCTCAGGTGAACCAGACACTACTGTGTCGCTATGAGAACCGTTCAACTGCATGCCCCAGGTGAACCACACACTACTGTGTCGCTTTGAGAACCGTTCAACTGCATGCCCCAGGTGAACCACACACTACTGTGTCGCTACGAGAACCGTTCAACTGCATGTCACAAGTGTGCCAGACACTACTGTGTCGCTATGAGAACCGTTCAACTGCATGCCCCAGGTGAACCACACACTACTGTGTCGCTATGAGAACCGTTCAACTGCATGCCCCAGGTGAACCACACACTACTGTGTCGCTATGAGAACCGTTCAACTGCATGCCCCAGGTGAACCACACACTACTGTGTCGTTATGAGAACCGTTCAACTGCATGCCCCAGGTGAACCACACACTACTGTGTCGTTATGAGAACCGTTCAACTGCATGCCCCAGGTGAACCACACACTACTGTGTCGTTATGAGAACTGTTTAACTGCATGCCCCAGGTGAACCACACACTACTGTGTCGCTTTGAGAACCGTTCAACTGCATGCCCCAGGTGAACCACACACTACTGTGTCGCTACGAGAACCGTTCAACTGCATGTCACAAGTGTGCCAGACACTACTGTGTCGCTATGAGAACCGTTCAACTGCATGCCCCAGGTGAACCACACACTACTGTGTCGCTATGAGAACCGTTCAACTGCATGCCCCAGGTGAACCACACACTACTGTGTCGCTATGAGAACCGTTCAACTGCATGCCCCAGGTGAACCACACACTACTGTGTCGTTATGAGAACCGTTCAACTGCATGCCCCAGGTGAACCACACACTACTGTGTCGTTATGAGAACCGTTCAACTGCATGCCCCAGGTGAACCACACACTACTGTGTCGCTATGAGAACCATTCAACTGCATGCCCCAGGTGAACCACACACTACTGTGTCGTTATGAGAACCGTTCAACTGCATGCCCTAGGTGAACCACACACTACTGTGTCGTTATGAGAACTGTTTAACTGCATGCCCCAGGTGAACCACACACTACTGTGTCGTTATGAGAACTGTTTAACTGCATGCCCCAGGTGAACCACACACTACTGTGTCGCTATAAGAACCGTTCAATTGCATGCCCCAGGTGAACCACACACTACTGTGTCGCTATGAGAACCGTTTAACTGCATGCCTCAGGTGAACCAGACACTACTGTGTCGCTATGAGAACCGTTCAACTGCATGCCCCAGGTGAACCACACACTACTGTGTCGCTATGAGAACCGTTTAACTGCATGCCCTAACTGCTGTGTCACTTCGAGAAGCATTTAAGTATACAAGATAAATCTGCCCCTTTAGCCAAATAAACTTTGTATGCTAGCTATTCCTTGCCTCCTGATGTTTCTTGAAGTCATTTGTGTAGTCTTTGCCGGTCAGTCAAGACGTGTCTGGGACATGGTCTGTACTGTTCACATGCAATGTCTCAGGAAGTTAAACATGAACTAACTAAATAGATATAGCAGAACATGTCGGGAATCTAATTATTCTTAGAGGAAAATGTAGCTGTCATTGGCCACGATGGATCTCTCTCTCCCTCTCTCCCTCTCTCTCTCTCTCTATATATATATATATATATATATATATATATATATATATATATATATATATATATATATATATATATATATCTGTGTGTGTGTATATATCTTTTTCTGTACATGTGTGGGTGCAAAGGAATGGGATTTTTTTTAAATATCCAGAAACCATGAGTTGGTAACCCTTTGGCTCGGTGCTACGGATATAGCAACCCTTTGGCCCGGTGCTACGGATATAGCAACCCTTTGGCTAGGTGCTACGGATATAGCAACCCTTTGGCTCGGTGCTAGGGATATCGCAACCCTTTGGCTCGGTGCTACGGATATCGCAACCCTTTGGCTCGATGCTACGGATATCGCAACCCTTTGGCTCGGTGCTACGGATATTGCAACCCTTTGGATCAATGCTACGGATATCGCAACCCTTCAGCCTTGATTTCATGATAGAAACAATAAATCTGGTGGGTGTGTGGTTGTTGTGTGCAAAATTCACGAATTAAAATTATGATGGTAACAGAGACGTGGGCAAAAAGTTCACAATGTGCATGCAGTCGTGGAAGACGTGTTTCTAGAGCAGGGCTTTGCAACTGGCGGCCCGCGGGCCAAATCCAGTGACAGTGGACACCGCAGAATACCTGCTAGTGATCTTGTTGTCAGATTATAATTAGATATTTCGTAAACGTTTAGTGTTGAAGTCACAGACAGACTGCCGGACGCGATTGTCTAGTAACAAACTGAAACACTAACAGTGTTTTAACTTATCTACATTTCAATAATTAAGTGAAATACTTGATGCCATGGCTGGTACTAGTAAGAAAGTTAAATGAAAGTGTGAAATTCGTACGCTCAACAATGACTGGACACTGAAATATTGATTTATATCACCAACAATGCCTAATTCGAAACAAATGTGCTTACTATGCAACGAATGTGTATCGCCAGTAAAGGAGTGCAACGTGAAGCGGCACTTTACAACGAAACATGCTGGTTTCGGAAAATCATACCCAGAAGCTTTCACTGCTAGGAAATCAAGAGTTGCAGAATGTTTGTGCGAGCTTGTACTCAAAAAGAAAAAGCCACAGCGGTTTCTTTGCATGTTTCGTTAATATTAGCAACAACAACAACAACAACAAAAGCGGTCTTTTACTGACTCAGGAACCATGAACGAATGCATGCTAACAATTCTTCACGACATAGCAGTTGATCACAAAATAACAAGCGTGGCTCATGCAGTTTAGAAAATCCCGGCGTCGGATACTTCGACAATACGCAGAATCGAAATTTTAGGAAAGGAAGTTTTTGAATTTCTAATTGAAAGCATAAATCAGGCAGAATTTTTGTCACTTGCCATTGATGAATCTACGGACATCATAGACGTGGCTCAGTTATGTTTATATGTGAGTTTTTTTCGATGAAAAATGTTTTTGTCAAGAACTTATAGCTTTAGTAGCATTCGAAAATTTCACAACTGGAGAAGTTATTACTGACAAGATTTAGTTATTTTTCACAGAATATGGACTTGATTTGAATAACATTTGTTTATTGGTAACGGACGGGGCGCCGTCAATGTTTGGTTAAGACCAAACTTGCTGCAGTAGAACCTCAAATACAGTCGCTACTTTGTCTTGTCATCAAACTGTTCTGTGCAGCAAATTGAGCGACGAGATAAAGGAAACAATGAATATGGCGATGAAAATAATAATTTTAATTCAATCCTTTTCAAGTCTTCAGCACCGATTATTTCTGCAGTTACTTGAAGAAACGAAACATATTACAAAGACTTACTTCTGCACAATGGCGTTCGTTGGCTGAGTAAAGGGAAGTCACTTCATCGTTTTTAGAGTATCAAAGAAGAAATAATGCGGTTTTTTTTTTTTTTTAAACTGTTCTATAACAAGGCAGACAAGTATAGGAAAGTATTAGGTGACTGCATTTTTGGCAAATGTATTTTTTTTTTTAAACGATTCGTTTGCTCATTTGAACACACTGAACTTGCAACTGCAAGGAAGACACAAGGCAATCATTGAACGCTTTTCGAGATAAGCTGCCTTTATTTGTAACGGATCTCCAAACAGCCAAACTTTATAAGCCCAATGCCCAGGACGTAATTTTTTGTTATTTGAAGCCCCACTCTGGCTTTTGCCAGGGGCCGCAATATAGGCAGACCATCAATATGGCCAATTGTCTGAACGCGGTTTCTGGGACCTCTCCACGGTGATCCTCATCCGCATGGTGGCACCTTGTGTCATCTGGTGTTTATCGCTTGTGTGATGTCCTGGTTGGGTAGAAAGTCAGTCAGTCAGCCAAACTTTATCATATGTAAACATAAAGGATTTTATTTCTTCAACACTAGACTCAGCAACCATAACTAATCGTATGATAGATTTACTAAAAAAAAAGCTTCAGAATAATTTCAACAACAAATATGAAGACCTCACTATCCCAAACAATATAATGTTTTTCGTTCGTGATCCTTTTAAAATCCCCCTTGAGGGGATTTTTCTTCGAATGCTAAAAAGCTGTTATCGTCTGCTGATGAAAGTTCTCTGCAGTTAGAACTTGTGGATATGCAAAGTTCCAGGGCACTGAATGAAGAAAGTGGTACCGTCAAGAAATGGACCGCAGACATATCAGAGATACTGAAACGTTTTTTATTTGTAGCGAACAGAAGGGCCCATTCCAGAGATCTCTTTCTGTCCTGACGCCATAAGGCATTCCTGGAGTGACTGACTGACCGACTTTCTACCCCACCAGGACATCACACAAGCGATAAACACCCGATGACACAAGGTGCCACCATGTGGATGAGGATCGCCGTGGATAGGTAACAGAAACCGCATTTAGACAATTGGCCATATCTATGGCCTGCGTATATTGTAGTCTCTGGTCAAGGCCAGGGTGGGGCTTTAAATAACAAAAAATTTCATCCTAAAAAGGGCGAAACGTTGGACACATCATGATCGAATAATAGTGAGCATGTGATCTGAGCGACTTTTAATATGCCGACGGGGAAAGACATGCATTGTTTTTCATCAAGATGAATCACGAATTGACCAACCAATAAGGGGATAGAGCACGCTTGGGAATTTCCTGAGTGCAACGATGTCAATTCTTGCTGAAGATCTCGGGTTGTTTCCCCTTCTTTGTATCCCTTTTTTTTTTTTTGTTTTTTGCTGAGGTTTTTCAACAACGAATCAACATCATGGCACAAGGGTGGTAACTCATAAGTGCTCCATTCTCCTAACTCAAGTCTGAGTCTGAAAAGGCTCAGCACAGCGCACAGGCTCTGTAGCGCCGGCGAGGAGTTTTTAACTCCAAATTTCGCTGGGCAACGCCGTTAGGCTACTTTTTTTCGATTTCCAACTGTAATGTAAACTTTTTACGTGCGCAACAATGCAAACCAGTGAACAGTCTTAATACAGACCGCTGTGTCCTTGAGCGTAAACATAACTTGACGTATGCATTCTCTGGATCCGGTGCTGCTGCCGCCATGGTGTCACGCTAGTTGTGAAATCACTTTTTCTTATTTTCTTCCTCTGTTAAGGATGCGAGTGTCGTGGAAGATATACGGTTCAGGATTTTTGCTTTTCTGGCTGCCTTGACCATTCACTTTGATACTGTTGTTCGGTTGGCCACTTATATGACAGTATTTTTTTTGTGTGTTATTTTAACTCTTGACTTAAAAACCATCCGTTCCGTAAGTTGAGTTAAGTCGATTCAAGATCCGACATCACGGCACTCAGAGAATTCTCATAAGCGCTGCGTCCCCATCTTCAACAGCCAGCGCAGAGTTCCAGTACTTATGGTGCCAGTTGCAATCTTGACTACCATGTCATCGGTACTGTAAATCCCCACTAGATTTTGTTAGATTTCATACTTTTATAAAACATCAGAACCCCCCCCCCCCCCCCCACCCCCCCCCCCCCCCCCCCAAAAAAAACCTTAACATTGTTCTCATTCCCCTCACACTAAAGCGGTGCAAACTTTGGACGGCCCAAGATAGCAGTTTACGAAGTTTGGCAACCACACTATAAATGACCTATAGTATTCAATACACATGATCTTTGGCCAGTTCGATTTTCTCCAGAATGTCTAAAGCTTCTTCGTAAGATGGCGGCGGAAAATCAGCTTGGTTGTCTTGGTTACCTCCGGCAGAAAAGTCTTCAAACGAAATATGCATGCCAGGATGGCGCCAAGGTGCGACCAGTGTACCAACTTCGACATAAGTGTGTTCATTGTTGTCTGTCCTTTCTTGGTCAGACGTTGCCGGAAACAGATGAACATGATGGGTGGATTCCTGTTCTGTTACTGTTGGAAAGTCTGTATATATTGGTGGAGGAAGTGTATTTGGTATGTTGGTATTGGTACTTTGAGATCCTATGTCTGACGTGTAAGAAACGTGATTGCTAATAACTGTTTCTGTGGTGTAAGGTCCCGAGATTGTAGCTATCAGTGAGTCAGAATTACCCGGATGTTGTGTTACATTGCGCGCGCACGCCTGACCGCCACATGTGTCATCCCCGATGTCTGTAATTCCGGGTGGTTGTAGTTCTCTGAAGACGTTGGCTAATTCGTTTTCTCTTCGATCGGCCGTGTGAACATTTCTCTGCTGTTGAACAGATTCAATTTCGTCTACTAAAATCTCGAAATTTCTGGAATGAACTGGATGTACCACTGTGTTGAAGGAATTAAAATTAGACCCAAACATCTGCTCGTAAGGTGGTGGCAGGTCGATTATCCTTGGATCGTCTGCTTCAGCATCACTAGCAACTGGTGTAGCGCGCAGCCTGGCTCTTTCTGCCATCTTTGCCCTTCTAAGTTGCACGACAAGCACACTAACAATGGGAATTACAATGGATAAACCTGCAGCCATTGCGATAAATCCTCCGTTGCTGGTGACAGAATCCATAGTGTCCTGGTGACCTCCCGGTGTGCAGCCTGCGGGAGAAATAGATCACATTAAAATATGCAAATACCGCTGTCCTATGGGGATTTCTGGGACAATGGAGGCTAGTCTATCACAGGTCATTACGACTTGGAATCTCTTTCTTGTCCAGGCGATGGCTGCTTAAAGTAATAGTGACTGCTGCCAGTACCCATAGACGCAACGAAACAGTTTGAAATGAGGAAAAGATAGAGGGGAGAGAGAAAGATACTGTATGTACGTATGTAAGTACGGTCGTACGTACGTGTGTGTTTGTGTGTGTGTGTGCCTGCGTGCTTGCCTGTGTGTGTATTATACATGTATGTATGTATATATCTGGTACTGTGGGGACGGCAAGAGATAAGATGGCAGGGATCAATACTAAAAGGGGTGATTGGGGGGGGGGGGGTGGGGGGTAACTACAAGGGAGCCTAAAACTTTCTAAGCAACGTTCAACTCTCCTTTGCCGGCTCGACCCCTGGAAAGATGAAAGAGTTTTTCTGTCGGGATCAAAATTTAATATCCCAACCTTCAGAGTCCGTGGTGACAGCACTAGCCATGCGGCTATGAATAATCTGGCTCACCACCCCCCTGTCTACAAAAAAGTACATAGACACAACATAGATTAATAATGGCAGGTTTTTTTTTTTTTTTTTTGGTAAGTAAAATATTCAACTGAGAAGAAGCAAAAAAAAAAAAAAAAGAAACTACTGTCCATAATGTTGTGACTGCAATGAGCTGACACAGCGCTCTACTAAACGAACAGTCGAAAATGTAACATCCGGAATTAGCAGAAGTGGCAATTTATCTGTTGAGTTAAGTCCAGAATTGACATTACAGCAGTCGGGGCATTTCCGTCCTGATCTTCAGTTTGAGTACTGATGGTACCGGTCAAAATCTGGTCATGTGTCCGCTTGCCTTGCCTCTGAGTGTAGTAAGCCGGCCAGACCCTCTGGTTACACCCGGGTGCCTCATTCTCTCCAAGCCATAATAATCTTATTTCTCTACTGATCCCGTTGCTTGTTTCCAAAGGGCCTTGACCCCATCTGCCTTGTCATGGATCAATTCACCACCTAGTAGTGTAGATCTAGCCAGTCTGCCTGTTCATTACCCACCAAGTCGGCATGGCCTAGAGATAAGATCTAAAGTATGCTCGCTACCTGTGACCTTTCAAGCGAAGCTTGCCAATCTGCTCAAAGCATCACTGCCTTTATCTTTCTCAGCATGTTTTCAGAATCTGTTAGTGTTACAATGACAACATGTGTATGCATCTTGTTCTCTAGCCACCGAAGAGCTGCAGTTACCGCATCAACCTCGATTCTCCTTCTAGATGTTGTGATGTCGTATGCTAAGCTGTCTTGCACTACAGATTTCCCATTGGCTTTCGCTATGAACCCCCCAGACACTTCTCTTTCCTCTCAACACAGAACCATCTGTAGAGATAATCAGAACACCTGGGCGTGAATTGTTGTGAATCAACTGTTGGACGTTATCTAAACTGTTAAACTGTCATATCCATTTACCATCTACACATACATACAGCTGCACCTGCATTGTAGAGTTTAATCTTTTTACGCTGTAGCAACTTGGCAACAGCACCAAAATGGCTGACTGTCACAACCCTATCAAGTACAGTCAGTGTACCACACCGTAGGTGGGGGTGTTGACGTGACACCCCAGGGTTGACACAAAGGTCAGGGCCGTGACTGGTCAAGTCTGTTCTGTGATCGCACGGCGAAACCAGCTCTCAGGATAAAGCAAGAAAGACTGAACTGTGGTGTAGTAACACGATGACTGCTTTTGGGACTGAGCTGGTGAACGGGGTCAAGAGACACGAGGTAGAAGGAAGAAGGACATTCGGTGTGCGTCGGTCAGGAAGAGAGGACGTTTAGCAGGATAGTTTATGTTGTAGTATTAAAGTTAGGATATATTTCTGTTAGTGACTGGATAGTTTAGGTACAGTTTTGTGTTAGGATAGGATAGTTCTTGTGTAGAGTATTTATGTATATGTGCTGTGAGAGAGTGGCTAACCTGGACACTCTGACCCTGCACTAAGACAGAGACTGTGACAGTTTGATTGGGTCAGCGTGGCGATAGAAGAGAGCGTATCCTGCCGGGTTGTGGTTTGTACACCAGAATATTGCCTGTCGCACGTACTGGGGACGGGGCGATTGTAAAGCCCGTTCAGCCAGAGGGTCCAGGCAATAGGTGGCCACACGGCGGGAAGTCAACTGTCTATGTATTACCTGTACCTCCAATAAAGATTGTCGTGTGTGCTCTGTGTGCGTTCGGGTTCAGTGTGTGTTAAAGGTTAGTCTGTCTGTCATAGGCCTAGTTAGCGAGCCACGGACCGGCAAGGTCATACCAGAGGTTTGTGACACTGACCAATCTTCTACTCTACCATCTGTGTGGACACCAGGCTGGTTAAATATGCTAGCGATCTCTAGCCTCGATTATCTTTCATTGTAGCAGTGAAATGGCCCACGTCTGACACGGGTTACTATGCTACATGAAAGTGAAAGGTTCTCCAAATGTATACTTGTATTTGTTTTTTTGCTGCTATTATAGACGATATATGCTTTGAATGCTGTTTAACGTCTACTTTTCTTTGTCCGTCCAGTCTCCGCCTGTCCCCAATTGTTGTTAAAGAATCAATTGTAATATCATATGTGACATCTACACTTGCTGGCATTGTCCTCTTGTGCCATTATGTCACATATGGCTCTGAATCTATTCCTCCATTATTTTCTATCTTGTGCAAACAATTCAATATCATTGCTGGAATCTAGTCAGGTATGTTACTTCAGAGGTCCCGGGTATTTAGCATTAACTGGATATTTTCTCCAGGTAGTGTAGGTGTGTTGGGAAACCAATAAACAGACAGTCTGGCTGGTTATGCACAACTCGACGGCAAACTGAGGCATAACTAGCTAGATGTTGTCAAGGCCCTTTGGGAGCGAAGGGACAATGCAGTGGTACAACTGGATTATCACAGTCTGACAAGAATTATGCAAGCGCAAAAAGGGTGGGTTGGGGGAGGGGGGTTACCAGCCAACACTGCACATTCAGAGAAAAGGCGAGACGGACATACAGTCAGGCCGCTACTGGTACAAACGGAGTTGGCACTCTTCAATAGGAGTGAAGCACATGTGAGAATGCCCAGAGTGTTGTGAACTTGATTCTTGAAACTCGACACAGTTCAGCTAAACAAATTTGGTTAATCGTCATATTGTTAATGTTTCTACATAGGCTATCTCTGTTGAAGATGGATCAATGTAACTTGTCTCTTAGGTCTGTTGTTGACTGTCTCGTCTAGTGTCTTGTCTATGGAGTCTCGTCTTTGAGAGTCCTCCTCACTGGGATCACCACTGATCCCTTTCTTTATCTTTGAGTCGACATCTCGAAAGCTGAAGATAAAGATGATCCTGAAGTATGTGTCTACTCAGTGTTTATGCTGCGTCTGATATGTATTGAACGTTTTTGTCCTACTCACTACCTGCTTCAGGGAGGCTCTCATATAACAGGACTGTTCACGAACTATGGCCTCTCCCGGGAATTGCATCTTTATTGCATTATCTCGTACATACATTATCTAGTTCTACACCTAAGAGCACTAATTAGGTCAACAATACATGACAAGGCAGGTGTGATCAAGGCCCTTTGGGAACAAGCAACGAAATCAGTAGAGAAAGAAGATTATTATGGCCACGAGAGAATAGAGCACCTGAGTGTAACCAGCGGGTCTTGCCGGCTCACTACACTCAGAGGAAAGACAAGACGGACTTTTACCCTGATTGTGACCGTTACCATCAGTATTAGAACTTTGCGCTGGCTGCTGCAGAGGAGGAAGGGGCATGCGTGGGAATACCCCGAGTGCTGTGATGTCAATTCTTGACCCAACTCAGCTCAACACATTAGGTCAACAGCTGACCTTTTAACAACTTTTAGAACTTCTGGAACTTCACTAAATTGTATTGGTTTTTTTTTTTTTGTTTTAGCCATCAAAGTTTTTAACAACTAGATTATTTATTTTGCCTTTTGTTTCGTCTACCAACAGACATGTTCTAGAACACTGTCGTTTGTCTAGCATCCAGCGCGAGGCTTTTGGTCGCAGGGATGGTAGCAGATTGGCAGCAGTCCGGAGGAGACAAAAAGTCAGTTATACTTTCTATGAGCCAGACTTTATAGACTCCGGTATTTTCCATGCCTTGATCCATATAGGATATAAACAGTCACAGTCATACTTCTATAAGCTAGGCTTTATAGATGCCAGTATTTTCTCTTTCTTGGTCTATTTAGGATATAAACAGTCACAGTGATACTTATACTTCTATAAGCTAGGCTTTACAGATGCCAGTATTTTCTCTTTCTTTATCTATATAGGATATAAACAGTCACAGTCATACTTCTAAAAGCTAGGCTTTATAGATGCCAGTATTTTTCATTTTCTTGATCTATATAGGATATAAACAGTCACAGTCAAACTTCTATAAGCTAGGCTTTATAGATGCCAGTATTTTCTCTTTCTTGATCTTTTTAGGATATAAACAGTCACAGTCATACTTCTATGAGCCAGACTTTATAGATGCCAGTATTTTTCCTTTTCTTGATCTATATAGGATATAAACAGTCACAGTCATACTTATACTTCTATAAGCTAGGCTTTAAAGATGCCAGTATTTTTCCTTTTCTTGATCTATATAGGATATAAACAGTCACAGTCAAACTTATACTTCTATAAGCTAGGCTTTATAGATGCCAGTATTTTTCCTTTTCTTGATCTATATAGGATATAAACAGTCACAGTCATACTTATACTTCTATAAGCTAGGCTTTATAGATGCCAGTATTTTCTCTTTCTTGATCTATATAGGATATAAACAGTCACAGTCATACTTCTATAAGCTAGGCTTTATAGATGCCAGTATTTTCTCTTTCTTGATCTATATAGGATATAAACATTCATATTTTCTTTGAGCCAGACCTGATAGATGTCAGTATTTTCCATGTCTATATCCATATAGGATATAATCAGTCAGTCATACCTTCTATAAGTCAGACTTATAGATGTCAGTATTTTCCCTGTCTATATCCAAATAGCTCCAAGAATTTTTTTCAACACTCAAGAACAAAAACTGTCATTTTCTTATTCAGCAATGGTGACATTGTCCATGACTCGCATTCGTACGTTGCTACAGAGATGGATAATGATGCACATGCTGTTTTTACAATTCAAACTTTGTGATGCTAATGTCTGTTCAGTCGCAGGTGTTGTTTAATTACTGAGCTACGGTTTTTAAAGCTCTTGTATTTAGTTGTAACTTTTGGTTGACACAAAGTTCTATTTTTTTTTTTTCGTCTTTCAGATTCAGCATGGCTAAAGTATCATTAAAACATGAGAAGATGATCTATAATGTTATAGTATAATGTCGTAGAGACTGCTGAGGCTGCCACTGCTACCACCACCACCACCACCACCACTACTACTACTACTACTACTACTACTACTACTACTACTACTACTACTACTACTACTACTACTACTACTACTACTACTACTACTACTACTACTATTATTACTACTACTACTACTACTACTACTACTACTACTACTACTACTACTACTACTACTACTACTACTACTACTACTACTACTACTACTACTACTACTACTACTACTACTACTACTACTACCACTACCACCACTACTATCACTACTAACACTACTACTACTACTAATACTACTACTGCTGCTGCTGTTGCTGCTGCTGCTGCTGCTGCTGCTGCTGCTGCTGCTGCTACTACTACTACTACTACTACTACTACTACTACTACTACTACTACTACTACTACTACAACTATTACTACTACTACTACTTCTTCTTTTTTTCTTTTTCTTCTAATCATTGCTACAGCAAGAAGGAAGGCAAAAATTTCTTATGATATGTGGTGCTGAATATGAAGCTATATGGAGAATTCTATTGCCATATAATTTTGTAGTGTACAGAAATAGAGAGTACTAATGATCTATAATGGAGATTGAAGAAAAATAGAGAGTGCTACTGACCTGTGTTGTTGTAGAATGGAGGTGGAGACGTCCCCAAGAGCCTTGTGTCCATCCTACACACACTGATTCCGTGTCCACACTTGAAATAACACCATTTTACTAGTCGGCAATCCACTGACACTTGTGTTGATAACAACGTTGCAACCAGTTCCAAGTATGTGCATTAACGCCTAGCAAACACTGGTCTAACTGGTGATTTTGCATGAAAACTGAAGATGCACACTTAAGCAAACCTGCAGAAAAGACAGTTACAAACATAATGGCAATTGTACGACCCTTTCTTTAAACACATTTTGCCTGTACATTGTTTTCTGAAGTCATAGTCACGGAGTCTGTATAATTTTGACACAGTTATGTGAATAATGAATGTATCCGCTGTACCTACACTTCCTTATTCACGCCAGCTGTGTTAAAGAAACTTAACGATGCACACGGCCGGGCCTCGTGCGGTTAACAATGCTTTCACGATGTAGTGGACCATTTATATCATATTGTAAAACTTGCTTTATGCTCGAACAATAAAGGCAACTGTAACAAAATGATTGTATGATCAGTGACGTTAGCGTTTAATGTGCAACACACTAGTTCAGGTGAACCCGTGTTCTAACCTCAGTGTTCAGTCGTTATGTCGCTTGCCTTGTGCTCTTAAAGTATGCAAAGAAAAGGAAGCTTTTCTACGCCAGTAGAGCTGATGGACATCAAATGCTAGATCTATAGTTTTATAGACCAGTCAGTACTCGGTGGGTCGCCTTTACTTCCCTGGACTTATTGTTTAGGCTGGCTCGACCTGGTAGTCATTGTCATTTTGTTAAAAAAAAAAAACTAGGCTTGATGTAGATTTGAACCTACAATCTTTGGACCCGAAACGACGGTCCAGCAGCAACAACGCGCGCCGCGGATCGGAAGGTCGTGGGTTCGCTCTTAAAGTGGTGCGTTAAATTTCGGAGTCTATAACTTCGATTTTGGATGTAAACGGGGGTCGTTGCCATGGCTACGAAGAAAGAACGAGCCAAAGTGGTTTAACAAAAATGAACAACGAAATCTAACCTCTTGTCATTAAATCTCTTTAAATTACTTGAATAAAGTTGCAATGTCCAGACTGAAATAAAGACACTGTGTCCAGACCGAGATTAATACGCCATGTCTAGAGTGAGATAAAGACACAATGTCCAGACTGGGATAAAGACACGGTGTTATCCAGACTGAGATAAAGACACTGTGTCCAGACCGAGATAAAGACACTGTGTCCAGACCGAGATTAATACGCTATGTCTAGAGTGAGATAAAGACACAATGTCCGGACTGAGATAAAGACACGGTGTTGTCCAGACTGAGATAAAGACACGGTGTTGTCCAGACTGAGATAAAGACACTGTGTCCAGACCGAGATTAATACGCCATGTCTAGAGTGAGATAAAGACACAATGTCCAGACTGGGATAAAGACACGGTGTTGTCCAGACTGAGATAAAGACATTGTGTCCAGACGAAGATAAAGACGATGTGTCCAGACTGAGATAAAGACACGGTGTTGTCCAGACTGAGATAGAGACACGATATTGTCAAGACTGAGACAGATACACGGTGTTGTCCAGACTGAGATAAAGACACGGTGTTGTCCAGACTGAGATAAAGACACGGTATTGTCAAGACTGAGATAAAGACACGGTATTGTCAAGACTGAGATAGATACACGGTGTTGTCAAGACTGAGATAGAGACACGGTGTTGTCAAGACTGAGATAGAGACACGGTGTTGTCAAGACTGAGATAGAGACACGGTGTTGTCAAGACTGAGATAGATACATGGTGTTGTCAAGACTGAGATAGATACACGGTGTTGTCAAAACTGAGATAGAGACACGGTGTTGTCAAGACTGAGATAAAGACACGGTGCTGTCAAGACTGAGATAAAGACACAGTGTTGTCCAGACTGAAATAAGGATGCCGTGTCCAGACTGAGATTAAGACACGGTGTAGTCCAGGCTGAGATAAGGACTATAAGTTTAGACTGAGATAAAGACGCTGTGTTGTCCAGACTGAGATAAGGACGCTGTGTCCAGACTGAGACAAAGACACGGTGTTGTCCAGACTGAGATAAAGACACGGTGTTGTCCAGACTTAGATAAAGACACAGTGTTGTCCAGACTGAGATAAAGACGCTGTGCTCAGGCTGAAATAAAGACGCTGTGTCCAGACTGAGATAAAGACGCTCTGTTAAAACTGAGATAAAGACGCCGTGTCCAGACTGAGATAAAGACGCTCTGTCAAAACTGAGATAAACACGGTATGTCCAGGCTGAGATAAAGACGCTCTGTCAAAACTGAGATAAAGACGCCGTGTCCAGACTGAGATAAAGACGCTCTGTCAAAACTGAGATAAAGACGCCGTGTCCAGACTGAGATAAAGACGCTCTGTCAAAACTGAGATAAAGACGCCTTGTCCAGACTGAGATAAAGACGCTATGTCCAGGCTGAGATAAAGACGCTATGTCAAGACTGAGATAAAGATGCCGTGTCCAGACTGAGATAAAGATGCTCTGTCAAAACTGAGATAAAGACGCTATGTCCAGGCTGAGATAAAGACGCTAGGTCAAGACTGAGATAAAGACGCTTTGCCCAGACTGAGATAAAGACGCTGTGTCCAGACTGAGATAAAGACGCTGTGTTCAGACTGAGATAAAGACACGGTGTTGTCTAGACTGAGTTAAAGACTTAGATTTTTTTTTTAAACGCTTTGCCTATCATAAGGTAAGGACGCTATGTCCAAACTAAGGCATAGCATATTGGTGGTGATAGGGAACATTTAAGATAGACGTTAGGTGGATACCGTGTTATGGGATATCTGTAGGATATGAGTTAAATCGACCGTCCGTCTATCTATCTATCTATCTATCTGTCTATCTATCTATCTATCTATCTATCTATCTATCTATCTATCTATCTATCTATCTATCTATCTATCTATCTATCTATCTATCTATCTATCTATCTATCTATCTATCTATCTATCTATCTATCTATCTATCTATCTATCTATCTATCTATCTATCTATCTATCTATCTATCTATCTATCTATCTGTCTGTCTGTCTGTCTGTCTGTCTGTCTGTCTGTCTGTCTGTCTGTCTGTCTGTCTGTCTGTCTGTCTGTCTGTCTGTCTGTCTGTCTGTCTGTCTGTCTGTCTGTCTGTCTGTCTGTCTGTCTGTCTGTCTGTCTGTCTGTCTGTCTGTCTGTCTGTCTGTCTGTCTGTCTGTCTGTCTGTCTGTCTGTCTGTCTGTCTGTCTGTCTGTCTGTCTGTCTGTCTGTCTGTCTGTCTGTCTGTCTGTCTGTCTGTCTGTCTGTCTGTCTGCCCTGCCCTGCCCTGCCCTAATTTCCAAAGAGCTGACACATGGGGTAAGGTAGCTGCTGAATACTAAAGTCCTGACAGTCCGCCCAGCGATCCCTTATATCAAACATTCACAGTGAATACAGGTGAGGCATGTCTTCACCTTTCATGACGTGCAACACGTATCATACAATATACTGAAAGGCTGACGACAGCACCACACCTTCTTCTATAGACCTATGAATTCTTCAGCACCTTCATTCGGTCCTTTCCTTCGCTTTTTAACTGTTAAAGGACAGGAGGCCGAATGTTGTGCCTAGAAGTTGGTACTATTTATGAAAGACAGGAGTTCTCTTTCGTGAAGTGGTCACTCTGTTTACCTGGCGTCCTAAATACAGAGTGTGGGATCGGGTTCGGTCCTTGTTTTCCCTTTGACAAGTGCAGGCATTGTGGAGATTTTCAGGGATGGTTGCTGAAGCCAAGGCCGCCCGGTGACGACCTTGCTGGAGCTATACAATTGTATGTGAACGAATAGCTACTCTGTGAGAGGGACCAAGCTCTAAGGGATATAAACCTGGTGCAGCGAAGTCGATACTCTCGACTTTTAAAAAAGTGGGGGGGGGGGGGGGGCGGCATGGTTGTTTCCCCCTTTGGTGTTACACAGTACTGGTACCTTTCTTTAGGCGTTAATATTTTAGCGCTGTTTAAACAGGCACTTTGTTGTGAATAGCGGCACTTTTTATTTTGTTTTGTTCTGAAAAAATAAGCTTTGAAATAGGATAATAGGCCAACAAACAGTATTCCACTTTAGTTGGACCCCGCTGAATATGTCTAAGCATTAAAACAATGGTGTAACGTGGAGACTTTGTTTCTGCCTACCAATCAGACTCGTACGTAGATTGATCGAACTCCATAAAATAGACGCTGAGTAAATGGCAGGAGTATACTGAAAGATGACCTAAAAACATGTCTTAGCATACGGACAGTAGTCATGGTTTAACAAGCAGACTGTGTTGTTAGACTACCAGTCAGATTCGGAGATGGATCGAAATCTATAAATTAGAATCTGAATAGTTGGGAGGAGTATATTGAAGAAACGGGTCAATCAGTGCATCGGAAGACTTGACATAGCAGTTTCTGTTATGGAATTGCCTTTATAAAGGCATATCAGCATCTTTCTTCACCCATTGTTTATAGCAGGCGTCACCTACCGTACCACACAGGAGTGCAGGCCACACTTGGCTTGTGTTACGGGTACCATAATTATATCTTTTGAGGAGGCAGGGCGGGGTAACTGCAGGGTCGTCCCACTAGCATAGGGCGCCATGCTAATATGTGTCTGTAAAGTGACCTGCCCTATATAAACATATATTTGACGTTTAAATTAATTATATGCAATATAAAACCTTTTACAATCACTCAGAGTATATAAAACAGATGGAGTAGAGAGTATGGAGTATTTAACAAACAATATGTTCAACTGTAAACTGCGGAATGGCGAGATTGTAAACGTTTAGACTAGATTTCACTCATGTGCATGGACAATGACATCATAAAGAACACTTGCTTCAAGCCAGTAATAAAGCAATTATGTGAAAAGAAATGCCCCAAATGCTTGTTATAATAAAAAGCTCGTAGTAATTACTTACTGTCCCATCTAATCTATGTTTATGTTTGAACACCAGTTTTGTTGAAGTGCCAGTAAAATAAATATGTGTTGAATATCATCAACCATTTCTATTTCACTCCTGTGAGTGGTTGTCGTACTTTTCCCACTACACTGGTTTGCCCAGGGGCCCATAATGCTATTAAGAATGCCCTGGGTATCTGTCATATGTCTTTATCAAAGCTGATGAAACTTTTTTGCAGATAGAATGAAGCTATCAGGCAATTCTGGGATGTACAAGAGATACCCCGGTAGTATGTATGCGATATATATTTGCACTGCCTACTATTGCAGATAGGCTCAAAGTTTTGCAAGTAAAGTCATATCTCAGAGTAGCTGCAGACAAGAAGCACCTCTAGCCCTGGCTAGAGCTAAGAGTCAAATAGGAAGGTCTTGGATGGCACAAGCTGAAGACACAATTAGCCATGTGTGCATGCTTGATAAATTTGAGCGACAAGTGGGGAGGGTCAAAGTGTTCGAGCCAGTTTCAGACTTTAGGTCGTGAGTGCAGGGACTGGCCAGCTGGGGGACAAATGATTCGTGACAGTTCCCAGGAGATGTGATTATTTATAAAGATGGCTCTGTTATGCCGGTGTTTGGGGAAATGGGCAGTCAGATAGACTGGTCGGTCCTGCACCACTTGGTGGTGAATTGATCTATGACAAGCTAGATGTTGTAAGGGCCCGTTAGGAGTGAGTGAATAGTGAGGAGGCACAGATAGATCATTATTGTCTGAGGAGATTGGCGCTGCGAGGAGTTACCAGGGGATGATCTAGCCGACGCACAACACTAGAGGAAAAGGCGAGACGGATATTCAGCCAGACAGTTACTGATGCCATCGGAATTGGAACTCTTCACTTGCTGCTGAAGATGGGGACGAAGCGCTTGTGGGAGTGTCCTGAGTGCTATGATGTCCATTCCTAATTCAACATTCAAGTCTGTCAAGAATGTTTTCGCCCTGTTTTCCTCTGTTTCATTTTCCACAAATATTTCCAGTGGTCACAACATGTTCCATTTTTCCTCTTGACATAACATGACCAACAAATGATGACCGTCTCTGACGTTTGTGATAAGTTGTCTGTGATTTCTACCCTTTCAAGTTACCACCTCAGATTTCAGCCAATCCCTAATTAGTCGCTATTTACGACATGCTTGCTAAGGAGCAGTGCATCTATTGTTGCCCCGCCCCCCCCCCCACACACACATATACACACACATACACCAGACAGACAGACACACACACACACACACACACACACACACACACACACACACACACACACACACACACATCAGGGACATGCTACCGCAAGGGGAACTAATTGTATTGACATATTCTATGTTGGAATCTACGCAACAGAACCGTGCTGTTCTTACTGTTTTGTTACTCAATATCACTTTACACGCAATTTATAATTTTCGGTATTAGTATCTTATCACATTACATTCCTTATTTAAGAAAATCCAAAAAAAAAAAAAAAAAAAAAACTATCGTGCTTACTTTTTATTGACCATTATGTATGTCCTTGTTATCGCTTCGTGTGCATTTTTTAAAAATCACTCTATGTTCACATCATACGTTTTTCTCAGTCTACAACTCCATTGTAGCCTGAGCATTGCTAGTGTGTAATATGATGAATCATGACTTGGGCACATCCTAATTATACCACTACACAGACGTGCTAGTCGTGAACACTCCGCTGGTTTTGGAGCAGGATGAACGATCTGTAAAGCAGATCTCCTGCAGACGGCACTTGGACGCCGGAGCTAACAAAAAAAAATCCATGCACTAACCCCCCTCCCTGCCCCTTTTTTGCAGTGAAAAAAAGTGTACATGGCTCAAATGATTTGAACACAAAGGCATCGGACTTAAGGAGTTAATATACAATCTTCCAGAGGATTCACAACCAATCAAATCAACCAGCTAATGAAGCAATCAACCAACTAACCAAACTAACCCGCCCACTAGATGCATTATTGTTGTCACAATTCGACGGTACAAACGAAGATCGAAGAGAACAAGTCCAGTTCGGAAAGAGATTGAGAAAAGAGATGAGGAGAGAGATGAAACAGAAGAAAACCCGTGGAGAGAGACCAACCACATCCCAAGGGTCAAGCAATAAAGAGGACAGTAGACAGAGAAGAGTAACAGAAACAACAGGAAGGAAGGAAAGACAAGATTACACAAAAGTTCATTTAAGGACTAACCACCATTGTATACCAGAAACCTAGATAACGTCAAGTGAGAGAGGAAAGGGCGACAGGGTCAACAAAAGAAAGAATCAACCAATCAGCAACCTCAATGACGGCGGCATAATGGAACCTAAATACGAAAACTTAATAATTGCGTCCGGGTGTGTCCTGACATATTCGGGAACGAAACCAAACCACATAACAATAAGGAATAGACAACCCTACCTCCTTAGACACCACTACCGATATGTTTAAACAATGCTATAGAAGGAAGAATCAATATCAAGTAAAACTTCTAATGACAACAAGACATAATGGAACCAGAAGAAACCATATCTGAACAAGTCGCCCGGTTCTCTAGTGTAGTTGGTTAAAACCCTCTGCGCGGCTACCAGGTGACGAACTCCTTGTGGTCCGGGTTCAGACCGGGGCGTAGGCAGAAAAGCCACACTTTTCACAGATTTACATTATCTAACATGGAATCAAGGCCGAATGGTTGCGATATCCATAGTACCGAGCCAAAATGTTAACAACTCATGGTTTCTGGATATTTAAATCGCAAATATAGATATCAGCTATGAGGTGCTGAGATGCCTGCACGCGATCGAATTATTCATTTTTGTTCTTCAAATAGAGAGAGAGAGAGAGAGAGAGAGAGAGAGAGAGAGAGAGAGAGAGAGAGAGAGAGAGAGAGAGAGAGAGAATTAGACTGATTATTTATAGCTCTGCAAAGAAACCAGGCACTTTAAAATGTGAAGACCATCGTACAATAAGTCTTATGAATCACATGACTAAGATTTTCCTGAGAATAGTTACGAGAAGAATAAGAAACAAAATTAAAAAGAAATCAGCGATGAACAATGTGGATTTGTAGAAGGAAAAGGTACAAACAATGCCATATACACCCTAAGGACATTGTCTGAAAAAAGTAAAGACTTATTTGTACTTATGCTTCATAGACTACAAAAGCATTTGACTGTGTGAAGCATGAATAAGTAATCAAACTTAGAAAAATTTAACATTGATGGGAAATATCTACGAATAATAAAGAATATGTATTGACGGCTAACACCAGCTATAAGAATTAACAACTGTTTAGGTACATTTCAAAGCATAAGTAGGGCCGTACAACAAGGATGTGTACTGTCACCTGATTTGTTTTCAATATACGGCGAATATATAATGAGATCTTTAATTGATATGCCCGGAATTGTGGTTGATGGGCACAATATAAACAATTTACGTTATGCTGATGACACACGATCGCCCACTCCAGTCGGCAAGGCACCTGATGATGATGATGATGATCGTCATACGCGTCTCTGGCAACCCAATCTACGAATGACAGAAGCGGAAACTCCCCCAATGTTTGAACTTTGCATCGACACTGAAAGGCACGAAAGAAATAAGACAAAAGTAAATAGTCTGGCCATCTACCTACATCTCTGAATCTTTATGCAAATCTTAGTTTCCTGCTTATCTGCCTACTACCTGAATCTATATACCTACCAATATATATGACTACATACCTGAATCTGTATACATAACCCCTATAAACATATATACCTGAATCTATATGCCTATCTACCTATCTGCTATGTACTTGCATCTGTATACCTGCCTACCTACTATCTACTGTGAATTTGCATACCTACCACCTGTATGTCTACATGCCTAAAGCTATATACCTAACTACACACCTACTTACCAACCTGAAAACACACAAGTCTACTAATCAAGCAATTAGCAAATAATTATCAACTTGTTCAACGTACCCACATACCCGTGCCTAGTAAATTCCACAACTCAAACTACCCATAAACCCATCCGTCTTTTTACCACCTATAAACTAACCCATTCACATACCTACGTAGCAATCAACACACCTACCAATATATCCGTGTACGGTCTCTGCAACACCTTTTGCATGCCTCCACCTTCAATGTAAATACGTTTGTGTTCTCTGTCGTCCGATTTCACATCATTGACAAGCCGGTGATGTTGCAGAAATCATGGCCTACGGTGAGGTTGGAAGCACTAACCCAGTGTCGATGACTGAATTAACTTCACCCCTAGAAAACAGCCACAAAAGTAACATACAGGTATTAATGATTCACATGGCCCAGTTCCCCACTTGAAGTGGTATATCGAGGCAAAGGTTACATTTATGAATTGTAAGTCACGCATGGTTGGGGTAAACAAGGCGCCACAGTATCTTAATGGGATAATTTTCTCAGCTGCCAGCGATTGCGAGAATGCATGTGACACATTTTGAATACATTTAAGATGCTTCGGTTGTATATGTATATTAATCATGGCTATTTTAACTCTTATGGTTCCGTCCCAGCTTGGTTCCCGACCAGATATCGTCATTTTTCTAATCCTATATCTTCTAGTTACATTTAGAATTTGTCGTAGAATTTTCATTTCTGTTGTTTTGACCCCCCCCCCCCCCCCCCCCCCCTTCCACCCCATCGTTAATGTTCACATTTGGCACTAGAAACAGTTGGTTAAAAAAAAAATAGAAGAAAAAAAAACCATTGCATTGAATATTGAGTGCTTTTTGGGTGTCGGTTGTTGCATGTTTATTCTGGAGAAAAAAAAATTGGGTGTCACTTGTCCAATAATTTGATATGCCCTTCTACATCTGTGGGAGTCGCCGTGGCGTTGGCAGCTAGATGCCCGCCTGCGGATAGTTATGTCGTGCTGACTACACCACCCACCAAGTGCCGAATTGGTCTAGCCCTATACTCCCATTACGCCTGCAGACGTGGAAAAGGGTCCTTTATATTACTTACTACATCTGTGTGCTATCTCTGCCTCCATGTTACCATTGGAATAGGTTCTGCTTAGATACTTGAGGTATTTTTCTTGCTCGAATTGCTAGTTTTCTGTGCATATTCCTATTGTTTGTTCTTTTCGTTGTGTCTAACTCGTTGTTGGGAGCAGCGACCGGCAACGTTGCGTATATTATAGTTTAAGGGCCACCACAGAATGTGTATAGTTCTGAAACCACTGGTCGTACGGTGCACTACTCTATCGTAGAACGTAGGCTGAGGCTGTGGGGTAGGAGGGTTGGGATTAGGGCCATTTCTAGATATGGGGTCGTGAAAAGCAGTCAAACAGTGTAATATAAGTACACGTCTCATCGCCGGTTGTAGCATTGGAGACAAAACAACATGACAACGCTGTAACATAGACTGACTTTCTACCACACTAGGACATCACACAAGCGATAAACACCCGATGACACAAAGTGCCACCATGTGGATGAGGATCACCGTGCAGAGGTCCTAGAAACCGCGTTCAGACAATTGGCCATATTTATGGCCTGCCTATATTGCGGCCCCTGGCAAAAGCCAGGGTGGGGCTTCAAATAACAAAAAATTTCATCCTAAAAAGGACGTAAAGGTTAATTACCTGTGCCAGGTAATTCTTAAGTAACATAGACTAGCCTGAGCAATTATTAATGAAAGGTCAAACAGTGTGTATTTATGCGGTACATCGTAATAAGAACCAGAAATACTTAGGCTGGTCATGGCACAAAAAGTTGGGAAACACTGATTTAGTCACTAACAAACTGAAAGAAATAGTGAGAACACCAGATTCGAACCTCTTTGCTTGACACTGCGCTTCCTCCGCTCCATCCTGTAATTCTAATACAAGTTACATAAAATGCATTATCTTATTTTCCCCGTGTGGGTTATGGCGTCCCTTTGGGGGGGGGGGGGGGTGAAGGAATATATATATATATATATATATATATATATATATATATATATATATATATATATATATATATATATACAATGTACATAACAAGCATGTCCTAAAATGGCGCTAATTATGGGTTTGTTGAAGTAGAATGTGTCAGACTGACATAGCGGTCTGGCTGTAAACAAAAATAAAACGTGCCAACCACTCTTTAAAAGGCGCGCAGAGAAGTCTCATATTAAAAGTTTCGGCGTTTAGAACGTACAAAGGGTGGTAACTCTGAGGTTTTACTACTACAGTTAGCAACAGGACCGTAAGCAGGTAGGCACGCCACTTACACTTTATGCTACCTGAAGACAAGTAAAATTGCTGGGCAATCAGTTATACTGTCTTTTGTAAAAATAATAATCGGCAATGATTAGAAAACAAGGCGGAAGATAAGGACATTCTGTTATTCATACATCAAATATTATTATTATAAAGTCATGATGTAGACTCACTATATATATGGGCCAATAGGTGTTTCGTCCTTTTTAGGACGAAATTTTTTGGTATTTGAAGCCCCACTCTGGCTATTGCCAGGGGCCGCAATATAGGCAGGCCATAAATATGGCCAATGTCTGAACGCGGTTTCTGGGACCTCTCCACGGCGATCCTCATCCACATGGTGGCACTTTGTGTCATTGGGTGTTTATCGCTTGTGTGATGTCCTAGTGTGGTAGAAAGTCAAGTCAAGTCATGGGCCTATGGCGCAGTGACAGCCTACCGTAAAAATAAGAAGTTAAAATTAACATGGGTACCAGTACTAGTCAGGTTGGATTTAAAAAAAGACGGTCAGTGGTAGAGAAAATCACACATTCCCCCGATTTGACTGTTTTCTAATTGAAGAGTGTTAACAAGTATAGGAGGCAGACCAGTGGATGCCCTAGTTACGTAGCAACTAGCATTATATCATATGATGTAACTGAAAAGGTGGATCTCGGAAAAAAGCACACACACAGATCACCAGCATCAAAAATGAAAGGGCCAATCCTTTCCTCCCGCTCTCCCTAGTCTTTTTCTTCTTCCCTTTCTCATTCTCTGTCAAACGCCGGTGAGATGTGAGGTCAGTTTGAATACATTATTATCACCACCCTTAATTTGTTTTTCTAAAGTCTGTAAAAAATATATACACGATGTAACCATATCATCATCAGTGCTATCATAACCGGGTACCAACACCACCAACAAAGAATCATGAATGGCCCCTCCTTTCCTTACCAGCTGTTTACTGTTTATTTATGTCTCCTGCTTTGCTCTACTCTCTTTCAAATGTTGGTGGAGTATAGGTATCTGGTCAACCAATAAACGTATTTAAAAAAAAGGGTTGGATAATGCCATGAGAAAAAAAGCAGCCTGCGTGTAATGTTGATTGTATCGCTCATCGAGTTGGATGTTATAATATAGTTCTTAGCACTTTGCCAGAGCCCTGCAACGTATGCTTAAACACTTCATTTTTCTCCTAACATCATGACTACAATGTATTGTTGATAAGACCAGTTGTCTTAAGATCATAGTTAGATGGCTCTGAAATCTGGAGAATAACTAAAAAGAAGGGGAAGGCAGTCTCATTACACATTTGTGAAAACAGTCTTGTGATGAGTATTCGGAAAATTAAAAATGCATACAGTGTGGAATGGAAAATGTAAAGCAACAGTAGGCTATCTTCCAAATAACGGGCACAAAAGATGGCGGCAGCAAAAACATCCTAACAGAGCCTCAGTCACGTGTCAATTGCGCACTTCCAGCGACTTAATTTGCGTTTTTCCTGTGACTACCGTCACCGCCGAGAGTAGCAACCATGTCGCTCGCTCAGCGTGGATTGAGGCTAAACTAGATGGCTGGGACTCACGAACAGCAGCTTCCACATCTCCTGCAGCTTTGCTCATGAGTCCTAGCCATCTAGTTTAGCCCCAATCCATGCCGCGTGAGTGGCATGGGGGCTACTCTCGGCGTGGCTGTAGTCGCCTGAAGTGCGCAATTGACATGTGACTAAGGCCCTGTTTTTGGCTGTCATCTTTTTTGCCCGTTATTCAGAGGATAGCCCAACAGTACTTTCATAATCTATTTAAATGACTCCTGACATCGATCACTTATTTAATTAATATCAAAAGGGCTTATAGTTATAGACTGAAATGGCTGGGGTGTATAGAGAGAATTGGAAATAATGGAGAACAAACACTGCAAAGAAAGAAAAACACAAGCGAACTGTATGGCCATAGACCAATATCTGAGGAGGCCTAGCAAGTGGGCCATAGCTCATTGCCAGTTGTACTATATTAATAATCTTTCTATACTGGGATTCCGGGCTCTGACGATCCCCATTTTCAGAATGTTGGCCCCTGAGTCAACTTGGCTGCCAAAAACCAAGAAGACAGTGTTGAGATAATATCCAAGCAGAACTACAAATACTTAGAACTACAAACACTAACAGGAAAGAGAGGCCCAATCTCAGAGATGAAGTGAGATGGGTAGTATCTGCAGCAGTGAACCTCAAGAGCTCCATATGCTGAAAAAGAAGATACACGCAGGCTTTGCATTTTATACTAATTTACGTGCTGTTCTCTAAATTCTTCAGCATTGTCATGTAAAATGTGTTTGAAGATTGTCACGCTTATCATAGCCTACCTGAAAGTTTTTCTATATTTCTTCTACAGGTTCACTCATCTCATCCTTTTCCTTGTTTATGTATAATTGTGCCCCATTATTTTCCGCAGATAAGGAGTTTCTAATCGCCTTTTCAGCATACAAGTATTCCCATCACAGCATTGCTGTTTACAATAGGGCAATGAATAATCCTGTGAGAAACCGGAGAACGGATCATGTTAATGACACAGTCCGATCAGGAATGTCTCGATTAGAAAATGTCATGGGTGACTCGATGCTCAAGATTCGACTCATGCCATCCAAAGTCAAGATTATATTTTTTCTTTCGGCTGCTGTTTCCTTACTCTTCTACATGTATCTGGCACACTGGTTGTTCCAAAGTGATCCAGAAATTCATCTAGAAAGTTTGCTGGAAACAGACAAGTGCCCTGCTTGCTACGGAGGGTCTGCTTGCTCCATGTTTTATTATAAGCAGATTGAATTCTCTGGGATGTCCAAGTTCAGGACCTTTGATGTCATGAACACTAAGAACGTTCACTATGGCACTTTAAAACCTGATGGCAGGCAAGTGGTTGTCAAAAAGTTAGCCTCAGATTCAGAATTGAAGAAAATGGATGAGAGACTATGTAAAGATGCTAAAAGGGAGCCTGGTTGTGATATCGCTCGTGTGATAACTCGTACAGACATGGCTTTGCCTTTGAGAGATGGACCACTCGTCCCAGAGATAATGAAAAAAACAGGAGCATTTATGTTTTACTGTCCCAGCTATAGACTTATTGACAGGGTCTCAACATATTTCAAAGAGTACAAGAAGAAGGATCAGACGATGGGGTCAGATAAAATGCATGTGCTTTACTCTGCGCTTGTTAACCCTGAAGTGCTGCTTTTGCAGGTGAGTAGATAGTTTGTGTTATCTTGCATGCCATTTAACTCTTTCTGTCCCATGTATTATTTACTTTTCTTCCTGTTTACTAGTTCATATTACATGTTATTTTACTTCCCACATATAGACAGAGCATGCCAGCAGGCAGAAAAAAGGGCATGGGGTTTCATTGCAAAAGCGAATAGACGTCACTTAGTACAACAAAGACAATGATATGATAAAACATCTAGTTTGAGAATAGAGGTGGAGGTTTTGACAGCAACTTTTTTTGCTAGCTTGAGAACCAACTACATACTTTAGTTGTGATTATAACAGACTCACAAAGCACACAGAGAGAGGCATGTTCCATGCAGAATGGCATGCTTTGTGCAAAATGGCAAGCATCGCTTCAGAGGTCCCCACGAAGTTAGCATCCTTTGGATATTTTCTCCAGGGCATGCAGATGTGTTGGCTTCGCATGTGGGTATATGGGCTCTATTGTGGGGGGAAACAATAATAGACCCACTGCCTTCCCAACAAGAATGCCATAAGAGTTCAAATTGGGATCTTCCTTTTAAGTCGGAGTGCATCTACCTGAGAGGCAAGAAACCACCAGTCTGCATACACATGTCAAATCTGTAAAACAGATGTGCTTGCAACCCTCAGGTTCTGGAACAAGTCTAAAGTCCAGATGGGATTAACAGCCATAATTTTCAGCCAGAGTTTACAGCTGGTGAACATGAAGAAGAAGAAGATGTGTTGGGAAAGGAACAGGCAGAGATATTGGCTGGTGTTGCACTACTGGATGGTAACTTGGTGGATGAGCTTTACATCATGGCAAAGCATAGAACCACTTGGTACAAGTTAACTGGTGGTGGAGAGGATTGGTAAAGAACAGAAGATTAAATAAACCTGAAAATATGTTTGTTTTTCACAAGGGGTGTATATTTTGTCTCTGTGAAAGTGAAACATTATTGATTATGTTTGTTACTTTCTTACCTCTCATTGCACAACTGTGACCTTTGGGGACTTATAGGGCTCAAGGTAACCTTTTATTGGGTGCTGACATAAAGACGTGAATTGTTAATTTTATACATTTACTAGGGGCCAATATTTCATGAGTTAAAGATGCCCCTTTAGCAGGCATGTTATAAGGGTATGAAATATTAGCAGTTCTCATATACTAGGTTCCTGATTTTGGTAAGTTAAAGATGACTCTTTACCAGGTACTTTTATAAGGGTTTGAAGTATAAGCATTTCACATATACTGTATCCATGTATTTTGGGACAGAACTACAGTAGAGTAGTGGCTAGCGTATTTACCTGCTAGCCTGGGTTCAAGTCCTCTATGTTGTGAGATTTCTTTGAACAAGAATGAACATGCGAGTGACATAGTTTAGAATGCACAGTTTAAACATCTTCAAGTTACTTACAATAAAATAATGGCTGTTTTCATTCATTATTCAGTGCTTCTACTAGTTTTAGATCACAAATATTTTTTGCACTGCAAAATTTCACAAATTGTTTTAGAGTTGTACTTTTTCAGCACTCACAGCTCATTATTATTATCATTTTTTTCTCCATTTTAATTTAGTCATAATTATAGTAATAATCTTTCAGAGCTCTGAAATAGCGATAAGTCAATTTGTTTCTCAAAGAGTGCCAAAGGGGTGAACTGCTGATTCTGTGTGAAATGATATAGTGAAGGTGAAAAGCCTTTGCTGAACGTTTTTCACAGAAAGTTGTTTCTTTAGCAGTGTCTGCCCCCTAAGTTGCGGGCTTTAGAGTAATCATCTTTGAAACTTGATGAGCTTGAGCTATAACTATAGCCTAGAAGTGTAATAAAAGCTAGTTGTTGTTTATTGAGTCATATCAATACAAATGATGTGATCAGTGTTTAAATAACCCAGCTTTGAATGGCATGTGGAGAGTTTTGTAAACTGAAATCACATTTTGGTTACTTTATTATGGGTTTTTATGATACCCAATTAAAATTATCCAAAAGAGGCCTCCAAATGAGGAAATATCATTTTCACAGATAAAAATATTTTAGAACAGTCTAAGCAACTATTTTTTTTTATTCGGATAAAAATAAACATTGGTACAGACGTGTTGGGAAACAAAGAGGTCCATAATGTGAGCTTAATTTTTAAATGCAGAGCAGTGTGTGTTGCATAAATTAAATACATATGGAGCAGTTTGTTCTATATAAATTAAATACATATGAAGCAATTTGTTCTAAATAAATTAAATACATATGAAGCAGTTTGTTCTGTATAAATTAAATACATATGAAGCAGTTTATTCTGTATAAATTAAATACATATGGAGCAGTTTGTTCTGTATAAATTAAATACATATGGAGCAGTATTTTCTGTATAAATTAAAAACATATGGAGCAGTTTGTTCTGTATAAATTAAATACATATGGAGCAGTGTGTGCTGTATAAATTAAATACATATGGAGCAGTTTGTTCTGTATAAATTAAATACATATGGAGCAGTATGTTCTGTATAAATTAAATACATATGGAGCAGTTTGTTCTGTATAAATTAAATACACGTGGAGCTGTATGTTCTGTATAAATTAAATACATATGGAGCAGTTTGTTCTGTATAAATTAAATACATTTGGAACAGTTTGTGCTGCAAAAATTAAATACACATAGAACAGTTTGTTCTGTGTAAATTAAATACATTTGGAGCAGTTATGTGCTGTATAATTTAAATACATTTGGAGCAGTTTGTTATGTATAAATTAAATACATATGGAGCAGTTTGTTCTGAATAAATTAAATACACATGGAACAGTTCGTGCTGTATAAATTAAATACACGTGGAGCAGTTCTGTATAAATTAAATACATATGGAGCAGTATTGTCTGTGTAAATTAAATACATATGGAGCAGTTTGTTCTGTATAAATTAAATACATATGGAGCAGTATGTTCTGTATAAATTAAATACATATGGAGCAGTATGTTCTGTATAAATTAAATACATATGGAGCAGTTTGTTCTGTATAAATTAAATACATATGGAGCAGTATGTTCTGTATAAATTAAATACATATGGAGCAGTATGTTCTGTATAAATTAAATACATATGGAGCAGTTTGTTCTGTATAAATTAAATACATATGGAGCAGTATGTTCTGTATAAGTTAAATACATATGGAGCAGTATGTTTTGTATAAATTAAAAAAATATGAAAGTTTTCAAGTTCCATAACGATGGTAGTCCAAGAACAATAATAACAAGCTTGCTATAGCTTTAACACTACCAGCTGCACTTAGCAAATAAGTGGAACTTGATCTTATTATCTGGGTCAGAACAAAAATGATATCATGCAGTGGTACACTGCAAGGCAAAACAAAAGAAGTAAGCAAGATAATTTACATATTTTCAATATAATTGCAGAATTACATAATGAAATCTTTGCTTTGCTCTTTGTCAGGCTTTTCCTAAATCTGAAGGCTGGCCATTCCCAGAATACCTAGGGTCCTGTGGTCGGGCAGTTGTTGTAGAGAATGCAGGGCGACTTTTAGCAGACTTTGTGGACACATCCTTTCACATCCGAGTGAGTTAGATATGTGCTGTCAGTCAGACCTGGAATGTGATTTCTTGTTTATTTAATTACATGATTTATTTGCATGTTTCTGTTACTTGATTTATTTGTTTGCTCTTTCTGTGTCTCATGCAACTCACCATATATTGAATAAATAAATACATGTGCTGTTTTAAATGATATTTTTGCTTAACATTGTTCTGGATGTATTTAAGATTGCAACATGTTTATTTAATATGCTTGTTTAAAAGTGTGATAGTTGTGTTACAATTGTGGTAGTTGTTTAACAGTGTGATAGTTGTGTTACAATTGTGGTAGTTGTTTAACAGTGTGATAGTTGTGTTACAATTGTGGTAGTTGTTTAACAGTGTGATAGTTGTGTTACAATTGTGGTAGTTGTTTAACATTGTGATAGTTGTGTTACAATTGTGGTAGTTGTTTAACAGTGTGATAGTTGTGTTACAATTGTGGTAGTTGTTTAACAGTGTGATAGTTGTGTTACAATTGTGGTAGTTGTTTAACATTGTGATAGTTGTGTTACAATTGTGGTAGTTGTTTAACAGTGTGATAGTTGTGTTACAATTGTGGTAGTTGTTTAACATTGTGATAGTTGAGTTTAAAATTGAGATACCTGTAACTAACATTGTGATATGCTTGTTTAACATTGTAAAATCTGTGTTTAACATTGTTGCAGGTTTATTTAATATTGTGATGTACTTGTAAAAAATTGAGATACTTATATACATGGGAGTCTCTGTGGTGCAGTGGCTAGATGTTCACCTCTGAATCAGAAGATATGGGTTCAGATCCTGATGGAGCCAGACTTTTAAAAAAAATGACCTTGGCTCCCAGGTCGACCCAGCACTAAAAGGGTATCAGATACTGTCCTGGGAAGTAAAGACGGCCTGTGTGATTTTGAGCACATCACCCACCCAGTGCCAATCGGTCTATAAAATATAGGTATAGCTCTCTCTATATGCCCAATAAGCCTGAAGGTGTGGAATAAGGTCCTTTACTTTTCTCTTCCATGTCAAACATTGTCTTAGTGGATTTTGTACATTTTGATAGTTGCTTTCAGCATTGTTGCAGATGTGTTTAACATTGCAACATTTGCATTTTGCAAGTGATTTGTTTGTTTAACATTGTTATAGTTATGTTTAATATTGTTCTGAACTAACACAAAATCCAATAAAGAGTTTAAAAAAATCCAGAAAAGTGATTAATAAACAATATCAAGAGTTGTGGGTTGTGGATGCAGGCTGAAACTTCCAACATTCCCCAACCTTATTTCAGATATGGGATGCAGAGGTGCTAAACCCCACATGGTTCCAAACCAGTGGCCTGTTTAGCGTGCAATGTTTCCTTGAATGTCTGAGTGCATCCAAGAGGTGAGAAACCAAAAGTCAGCACACAGATAAGCTGGATCTGTAAAACAAATATGTACGCAATCCTGAAAAAAAGGCCAAAGTCCAGAAGTGGCTGAACTACTGGGACTTTCTGCCAGAGTTAACAGCTGGTGAGTGAGAGAGGAAGAAGGATGGCAAATATCGATTTGTATTCTTTTTCTTCTTTATGTTCATTAGCTGTAAATGCCGGCAGAAAGTCCTGGTTGTTCGGCCACCTCTGGACTTTAGTCTTATTCTAGAACCTGAGTGTTGCGTGCACATTGGCTTTACAGATGTGACTTAATTGAATGCAGATTGTTGGTTCCTTGCCTCTTAGGCAGATGCCCTCTAACTTTGTATGAAGCTCTCAGTTGGTCACCTTCTTACAACATGCTTGTGGGGCAGGCAGTTGGTCGATTCTTGTTTTCCCCACAGTTGGCCCCAGAGGATTTGTATAAATGACATAAGCCATATGGGGTTGGACAATTGTTATGTCAGAGTCTAACTTGTTTATTTGTCTTTTTTCAAAGGCTGGCATTGCCTATGAGCTCTTGAAGATTGCAGAGAAGTTGACAACAAAGTCAGATTTTGTCTTGTATCTCACGGATGTCAGCTATGAAAACTTTGCGGTTGATAGCAGTGGGAAAGTTACAGTGATTGATCTCGAAAACATCATTGTTGTTGACAAACTGGCAATACAGGCTCGTGAGTATATAGTGTGTTTATATGCTGTGAGATACTATTTTGTTGATACAATAACTTCGCCAAATGAATAAACCCATTATTGCTTAATCTTGTCATAAAAGGTGACTAACTAAGGGTTTGCTAGGCTCAGATATGTTGGGCTGAAACCACTACACACTACCAGTCACCATTTTGATGGCGATTAAAGTAAAAAAAAAAAAAATACAAGTGACCCTCAGATTGTGCTAAGGTTAAGTTCTTGAGTTCAGTACAAGTAGCCCTCAGATTGTGCTAAGGTTAAGTTCTCAGATTTACAATAGGTATTCCTAAATTTTTATCAGAGTTCTGAAGTGGAGCAGATAGCAAAAACTGAATGAGAGCATGATATGACTAGGAAGTGGAGCAGATAGCAAAAACTGAATGAGAGCATGATATGACTAGGAAGTGGAGCAGATAGCAAAAACTGAATGAGAGCATGATATGACTAGGAAGTGGAGCAGATAGCAAAAACTGAATGAGAGCATGATATGACTAGGAAGTGGAGCAGATAGCAAAAACTGAATGAGAGCAGGATATGACTAGGAAGTGGAGCAGATAGCAAAAACTTAATGCAAACATAATATGACTAGGAAGTGGAGCAGATAGCAAAAACTGAATGAGAGCAGGATATGACTAGGAAGTGGAGCAGATAGCAAAAACTTAATGCAAACATAATATGACTAGGAAGTGGAGCAGATAGCAAAAACTGAATGCAAACATAATATGACTAGGAAGTGGAGCAGATAGCAAAAACTGAATGCAAACATAATATGACTAGGAAGATCTAGTAAATGAATGTAGAGCAAAACATATCAGTCAGTCTTTATCATTGAACAAACTAAGAACGCTTAGCTACAAAAACGAATAAATGCAGGCTTTCAAAAATGTAATCTATGTCAACTGTTACTCTCAGATTATTTATTGTACCAGAAAATTGTCTGATACTCTTGTTAATGAGACTGCGTCGACCCCAAACCTTACTGTTTGGACAAAAATAATGCTGTCTGTTCTGAAGGTTGAACCCAGACCACTGTTTCGGCAGGTAGGCACTCTTGACTACTATGCCACCAATTTTGGTGTTCGCGTGCATGCATGCATAAGTGCCTGTGTGTGGGCGCGTGTGTGTGTAGGATTCGGGTCTTGGCAAGGGCCGGACTTTTTTCTACAATGACTTTAGCTTCTAAGTCAGTCCTGCTTTGAGTGGGTACCAGGTACAGTCCTGGGAAGTAAAGGCGGCTAGCATGATGCTGATCACATCACCCACCAAGTGCCTATTAGGCTATAGAATATAGGTCTGGTTCTATATACCCAATTCGTCTGAAGGCATGGAAAAGGGGTCCTTTACTTTTGAATGTGTACAATTCAACCTCTGCAATTATCTTTTCAATTTGAAACTGTTGAGGTATTTGTTAAGATACAAGTTCCAGGACCACATTTTTGCCTCCCTAACAAGCATTCACAACAAGCCACCAGTTCGGGATTTTCCCTCCAAAGTTGAAACATGTCTGCCTGAGGAACCAGCAGTCTGCACACCTGTAGGACAGGTCTGTTAAATAAATGAGCATGTAAAATTCAAGTTCTGGAACAAGACTGAAGTCGAAAAGTGGATGAACAACCAGAACTTTCTGCTAGAGTTTACAGCCGGTGAATGATAAGAACAAGAAGGGGGCTTGATCGAGAAGGTGCTAGACAGTTTATCATCTTCACTAGATCAGGGGTAGAGTATCATTTCTTATGTGGTCAAAGTACAGTCCAACATGGAAAATGAATCAGGTCTGTGCAAGCAGATATTGTCATTACTAAGTCACTACCTTCTCTGTTAAAGACAACATGTTTAATTTGCTGCTTTTTCCTCATTTATTAACATCTGTCTGTTATAAATTTCATTATCTGTCCATTACCAATTTCATTTATCATGACATTCATCGCTCACTTCCATTTGTCTAGTCATCCGTCTGTTTCTAACTTTCATTTATCATGTCCTTTGCTGCTCACTTTCATTTATCATTTCATCCATGTGTTTGTCTTTTATCTTGGCATCCATTTGTTCATAACTTTCAAACTTTCATTGATCATTTCATCTGTCTGATCAGTTTAATTTATCATATCATCCATCTGTTATCCATTTCATTTGTCTTGTCATTTGCCTGTTGCTCTACTATCATTCTTCACATCGTCCACCGACTGCTAATAAAATAATTTTACTTTGATGCTTGCAGGGAAACCTAAAGACTGGAATGAGCCACATGAGGGCATGTTTAGCGAGTGTGGTGGCAAGAACTGCCTCCATATTGAAAATGATAACCTCTGCACACACCTCAACAGCGATCACAACTATAACGCTATTTGCCGAAATTTGCTCTCCAAGTATGCAGTGGAGGACAGGATGCCACAAGGCTTTCTTCATGACATGCCAGTTGAGGCAGAAGACTACTGGGATTTGGGTAAGACATCATCATATAAAATATGTCTTACTGAAGACACAAAAGTTCACCACAGCTCATTTGGTTCAGTGTTTATCTGTTTCCTTGCATTGCTTAACAAAAAAAGTCGCCATCCGCTAGCGCTTTAGATTATAATTTTGACTTGGTTATGTTGGCCACATAAAATGGCTTAGCATTGCATGCAACAAGAGCCCTGAAAAGGAATCCTGCAGTGTTGGTGCGATCAAAGAGACACACCCAAATACTTTCCTGATCGGCGACAAAGTCATCTACCGGCGAGCCAGTGGGTGTCCCAGTTGCTGATGATGCAGTGTTTATCATCATCATCAAAATTCCACTTTTGCTGTTAAATTTTGTAAAAAGGATCAGTTTGCGATCGATTTCTTGATGAGTTGAAAGGGCTTTTATCATTCCATGTGGACCTAAAAAGTTGTTAATGTTATCAGTCCATTTTCTCCTGTGGCAGCCTCTTGCTTTCACATCAGATTTTTCGTGTGGAATGCCTGTGATGGTAGTTGTTAATGGTTGCATTCTAACGAGATGAGCAAACCTTCTGATGGTGTTTCTCAGTGACTTATTGCAGGGTGTTCTCACAGTCAGTCTGATAGTATTATTTCTCACTTTGTCTCAGGTGAAAGCTCACGGCTTTCTTCAGGCCTGTCCTTTAACAGTTGATAACGTTACATCAGTTAGCCTTAGATAATGTCCATGTTTGGCTTTGGTAGCACAGTGTTGGTATGAATATGTTGTTTATAATCTGTTTATAGGCAGTCCTACTTATGTTTCGATATCTTAATAATAAAGTCAGTTGATATGTAAGTGCACTGGCATGTTGGTATTTTTTCTGTTTCCCGTTCTGCTTCCCAGATATTTAAAATCTTTAACTTGCTTCAGACAAGTACCATTCAACCCGATGTGTAGCGGACTAAGAATTCTACTGACCTCCATTACTTCAGTTTTAGTTGTATTTACTTTCATGTTATATCTTCTGCATGTTAAACTTAGCTTGTTCAAATGTTTTTGCAATACTCCTCTGATCATAGAACAGTCACTGATCATCTGAAAATAATAGCTCGTTTATTGTGTGTGGACAAATTTTTCTTCTGGAAAGTAAACTGCCTTGTTTTCTGAGTTGAAAGATGTGTGTTAATATTTAGGTATATTGAAAGTTTGGTATCTGGAGAAGATAGTGTACATTCTGTTAGAAAACTAGAGTGGATTGTGACAGTTGGAAAGTTGGAGGGTGAAAGAAGAAGAGGGAGACAGAGAGAGAAGATACGGACAGTCTGGCATCATGGCATGCAAGAACATCAGTGTCAGAAATAACTGATTAATACACGAGACAGAAGGCCTTGATACCACACAACATAGCAAGAAGAAGAAGATAATTCTGCTTCTTCTTCTTCTTCTTCTTCTTTTTCTTCTTCTTCTTCTTCTTCTTCTTCTTCTTCTTCTTCTTCTTCTTCTTCTTCTTCTTCTTCTTCTTCTTCTTCTTCTTCTACTACTTCTTCTTCTTCTTTTTCTTCTTGAAAGTAATTGTGTGTGCACACACATGTGCTCGCCAAGCACTCACATACATACATACATCACAAGGCCTTGATACCACATGACATGGCAAGAAGAAGATAATTCTTCTTCTGCTGCTCCTATTCTTGTTTTTCTTCATCATCTTCTGCTCTAGTCTAAGGTCTAGTTGACCTTAAAAGAGTAATTTACAGCTAGGCACTTTCTATGTTTGCAAAAGTTTTGTTTTTCCACCCTCTAAAAAATGTGTGTTATAGAACCCACACTTGAAAAAGATCATTTAATGAGATATATTTGTGCTTGTGTACCTGTGAGAGCCTGAAGATGAAAGAGAGATTTCTCTCTCACACATCACTGCTGTGTTTACTTATTTCATTGTGACAGTCTAGGCAGGCATCATAACATAAGAAGAATAGATCTGAAACCAGTCATAGAATTCATTAAAAGGCTACAAGCGAGATGGTTTGGCCATCTGATGGAAATGCCCTGCTAACAACTATCACAGAAAGACATTGAAGAAATGTAATGAACACAGAGCAAGGGGGAAGACCATGCAAATTATGGAATGATGGCATCAAGACCAGCCTTAATGAAATGAAGATCAGCTTATACAAAACATTAGAAAGAAAATACAGAAGGCCCTTTCTTCTGCTCCATGATGCTTTGCTGAGGTAACTGGAGGAAAAGACAAGTACTGTTACATAATTAATTTGTTTCCTATCTCCCCAGGCAACTTATTAGAAGAGTGTGCTCGGCCAAGACAGAAGGAAGGAAGGTGGAAGGCAAAAGATAAACTGTTGGTGGCATTAGAGGCCTTGAAAGATGGAAGGAGAGAACATTTAGATGTACTACATGACAAAGAAAAGAAGGAAAGTAAACATGTCTTGGAGAAAGAAGTGATTGGTGATTGAATATAATTAATCTGAATGATTGAAGACAATTATACTGATTGTGATTAATACAATTATTCATGAGCGATTGGTGATTGAATATGATTAATCTGAGAGTGGTGATTGAATACTATTATTCTGAGTGATTGTTGGTTGATAAAATTATTCTTAATGATTAATGATTGAATGCCTGATTATGCCATATTTTCTCTCCTCATTTGTATTTGTTAGTTAATTTATTTGATCAAACAGCATCTTTGTTACCTCTTGTGCTTTCTTTAGCAGATATTCCTGTAGGCTTCAGGGACCTTACAAATGTGACATATACTAGGTCATAGGTTTTTTTTAGTTGGGTGTCCAGTGTTCTTCCCTGTCACAACTTTTTGTTAGCATGAAAAGATCAGGTGTCTCACTATAGCTTGAAGACATTGAATGCCTCACTTGTAAGAATTGACGTCTCTGTAGCTAAGTGCATAAGCCATTACTCTCAAGATTTGAAGGTTCTGGGTTCGACTTCACAATGTGCCCTTAGGTTTGTTAATGCAGGTGTTTCAAAGATTCCTGAGGGTCCCTGATGGAGCTTAAGGAGTTCATGCTGTATGCAACACTCTCATGGGCGATCATGCAACATTTGTTCTCTATAATACAGCCCAGGCTTTGTGCTATGGCTTGTCTATCAGGCTTGTTTTCTTAGCACTCTGCTTTATGGCAGTAAAACTTGGTCACCTTATTCGCACCTGGAGAAATGGCTAAATAGATTTTCACAAACAATGCCTAAGAAGAATAGTTGGCATTAAGTGACAAGACAAGATCACAAACACTGAGGTATTGAAAATAGCAGATATAACAAAAGATTTCTCAATGCTCAGTCATCGAAAGCTGAGATGGTTGGGCTACGGATGCAGAACGTAGGATGGTAGATACCTAAGGACATCCTCTCTGGAGAAGAACACACTCACTTTACCATGAGCTATAATTGCTATACCTCCCTTTAGCACTAGTCCAGGAAGACAGAGAGATGTCAACAACAACATGGGTGACTATATAAGATCAAATCTGGTGCAATGAAGTTGTGATCCTGTTGATTTTAAAAGCTGTTTTAAAACTTTCACAAGATGCTTGAGTCATACATGTTTAGTGTAATGATTGATAACATGACCTGAATTAGAAACACAACATGTGATTTTATTGATTTAATTAGTCACTTACATTGTGTGATCTATTGTAGCAAATGACAGAATGCATGTTTACATAGATAATATGTGTTGATTCTGACAGTAATATAAATTGCAAATCATGTGGTTCATAAAACCTCACTTAACTCTTTCAGGCCCATGATTTGTGACAGACTTGGCCCACATTAATTTCCCTTTACAAAAAATGGCAGAGGGGTGGTGTACAAAAAAGGCAATAGAGAATGTGAAATACTTCTAATCCCGATAAAAGTAGATACATTTTTTTAAAAGAAATGAATGTACATTTTGAATCTGATGAAAAGTATATGTTTAATATTGTTTTATTTAGCAGGAAAGAAGAATTCAGAAGGTGTTAATTTCACAACAACATAATTTATCCCCCCCACCCACGCTTCACTTACCATGGTGCAGCCACAAGAGCAATAAATATCGAAATTTAAAACTAATACTTTAAAGTTTGTTCAATTTCCTAACAAATTCCATAGTTATGATAAGTTTATGGGTTAGTTTAACACTCAGAAACTCTATAGTTCTCACAGAGTTCTGAACAAAATTTCAAAGAAACAAAATGGCAGAAAAGTGGACCATTACACACACACAATATTTACTTTATACAGTTATATACAGACTGTAGCTCCATGCTCAACTGTCTCCCATCCTTCACCAGAACTAATCTTTCTGTCTGTTTGGAACGTTCTCTGTGACAGACTCACCAGAACTAATCTTTCTGTCTGTTTGGAACGTTCTCTGTGGCAGACTCACCAGAACTTATCTTTCTGTCTGTTTGGAACGTTCTCTATGACAGACTCACCAGAACTAATCTTTCTGTCTGTTTGGAATGTTCTCTGTGACAGACTCACCAGAACTAATCTTTCTGTCTGTTTGGAACGTTCTCTGTGACAGACTCACCATAACTAATCTTTCTGTCTGGAACGTTCTCTGTGACAGACTCACCAGAACTAATCTTTCTGTCTGTTTGGAACGTTCTCTGTGACAGACTCACCAGAACTAATCTTTCTGTCTGTTTGGAACATTCTCTGTGACAGACTCACAAAGAACTAATCTTTCTGTCTTTTTGGAACATTTTCTGTGACAGACTCACCAGAACTAATCTTTCTGTCTGTTTGGAACGTTCTCTGTGACAGACTCACCTGAACTGCTAGAACCAGATTCCCTAACAGCTGACAGCTCAGCTGCTGCTGCTGATGTAAATTCACCCTCCGAATCAATTTCTAAAAAATTGTCATTATCATTATCAGAATTAAAAACATCCGACTGAAACAGTTTCAGAGCTTTGGCCACAGAGAGAAGCATTTTGCGGCCTGTAGTTGTGCTTGGAACATTGGTATCCATGGCATCAAACACGAGTTACAAAGTGCACTGTCTAGAAATTATGCTAGCAATGAATGAAATCAGTTTGAGCCCACGCGTGGATGAATACAGAGAACAATGTTAGAGTAACCTTCCCTGAGTATTTTAATGGTAGCACCAAACATTAAAAATAAAAACGGAGCCCTAAGCGAATCAATATGTGTGGGACCCACGATCGATGCTGACATTGTTGTTTGGGCAAATCGGAACTTCTTTATCAACACTCACTGCATTGCTCGGACCTCAAAGAGTTAATATTATTCAGAACTTGTATTCTCTTTGGCATTTTCTTACTTTGCTTTATTACTCCCAGTTTTCTCTTGTTTATTTCATATACTATTCTGTTTTATTTTTTTCGTTTATTGCATGTTATGTTAGTTAATTAGTTATGTATCCTTTACGGGACGTTGCAGAACCAATGCCAGCATTTTTTTTTGGCTGTTATGGTTTTTCTAGGCAATGTTACATTGAGTAGTTTGCCATAGCTCTGAACGGTCAGTTCTTGGTAACCCTGTTGAAACCAGTGCAAGACAAATTGTCTACAGGTGGGATCAAACCTGGCACCCCGGCATTACGAAGCGCGTTCACAACACCTAAACCACAGAAGTTGTATATTATGTTACCAGTATAAAATTTGACCCTAACGATAACTGATAAGCACGAAATAGGAGAACTGCCAAACAAATATGAAATTAAAAATGATAAAAATATAAATCTAGGACCGAAACCAGTCATACACCTCATTAAAAAAGAGATGAATTTATATGGCCCTCTCACAAGAATGCAGTGTTACCAAAAATCAAAAAGAACCAAACTGAAGAACTACAATGAACACAGAGCAAAGGTAAGAACAAGCGATAGTTGCAATGCATGCTCAAAAGTCTTTGGTTGAATCCACATTGAGGTGAACTTGTAAATGGGGAACTGTAGATGTTCATCATCACAAATCACTTATGCCATTGAGCATCATGGGAAGGAAAAATTTGTGATCCAGTGCACTTTGGCTGCCACTGGCTATTGTGAAGGCATAGAGTGTCTTTAAGGATGTAGATCCATTTTTACACCACCGTCCTTTTGCTCTTCTAGCTGATCTTCTGAGATGTAGTGCTTGTGATGGTATTTGATCTTGCTGCCTTCTAGCAAGATGGCCAAACCACTTGATCTGCAGTTTCCAGATGAATCTAGTACAAGGTGTCCTTCGCACATTTTGTCTGATAGTGTCATTATTCACTCGATCTCTAATGGTCAGGTTGGCTGCTTTTCTCAGGCATCTCATCTCACAGGTGGTGATTTTGTGTATGAGATGCCTGAGAGAAGCCAAGTTGGCCCAGACTAGATGAGTACAAGAAAATGCTGTGGGAAGTAAAGATATTTCCTTTGAAGTCAGAGTGTATTTGCCTGAGGTAAGGAACCAAGAGTCTGCACACAAATAAGCCAGAAGTGTAAAATGTCAAGTCAAGAAGTCGACCAATCACCAGGACTTTCTGTCTGATTTAACAGCTTGTGAACAAGAAGAAGAGACACTGAAGACCAATTATCTGAAAACGCTCTTGTACTGTGAACTATACTTTACAACATCATTTGTGTGTGTGTGCTGAAGCAGTATCAATATTTCATGTGTTTTATATCATGCTTCCCAGCTGCAGGCCACGCGCCTTGCGTTGGTTTCGGCTGTGGTATCAGGAAAGCCGACCGTCCAGAAAGCAATGGCAAACTACTGGACGTAAATTTGACTATAAAAACCAGCCAGGGCTGTTGGGGTTGGTTCTGCAACGTCCTGTAAAGGATACGCAACTAACATTATATCATGCTGTTGTTAATTTGTATGTGTTCATTTATTGTACTTGCATTTTATGTTTATTGAGTATTGGGTGTTACTATATGTATGTTTCTGTATGTGTCTTTTGTTCAACATGGTGTTACATTCATTCTCAACTTGAGATCTTTTCTTTTTTTGAAAACCATATCATATAGTATGTGTGGCTTTTTTTTTTCTTGAACCCATTTGTTTTTTTGGTTTTTTTAAATATCTTGAAACACTTGAGAGGACAGCATTTATCATCTGTTTCCAATGACAACAGTAATGATAGTTAGATTGTAAAATGTATCTATTTACTGCTGTTTGATGTGTGTGTGTCAGAATGCATGTATGTGTACAGGCATGTGTATATGTGTGCAGTTACTTTCAATATTCTGCCTTATAGTTCTGAATAGAGCGTAGACTCTCAGACAGCTTGAACTTTATTTTGGGTCCCAGGGCCCTATTTAATGGGGGGGGGGGGGGGGGGAGGAGGGAGGGGGAAGGAAAAAATAGACCTACTGTCCCTTTAAAAAAAGCAACTCATTAGGAGTGTTTCTATCAAAGTCAGAGTGCATCTACCTGAGAGATGAGAAATCAACAGTCTGCATACAAATAAGCCAGATCCATCAAATGGAAATAACATGCAAAACTCAAAAGTTCTGTCAAAAAGCAAACCAAAGTCCAGAAGTGAACAAACAATTATAATTTCTGCTGGAGTTAACAGTAAGTGAACGTGAAGAAGAAGAAGACAGCTTCAACATACAATTCATACATAACTTAGTAAGCTTCTGCATGGCTGTTTGGATTATGCAGCTATAGTTCTGTATGGGATAAGGTATTCAAAATCTGTCACTCAAATCCTTTAGTATAAACCCGATACCTGGGAGACTGCCACACAGGATAGCGGACTATATGACGAATGATAATCCAGTGATGTGCAGCGACTTGTGAGACATCTAGAAAACGGGAAGCTGAACAGCAAAGACAGGTAGAAAAACATGTATAAGAAGCCCTTTACCTGTGTACACTGTTCCCTGCCCCCAAAGCCCTAGATCCTTCCAGGTCTGTATTGGGCATTTGAGTCATCTCCAGACTCACAGACAATCAAATGCAGTTTCATGACGGATGAAGGAAAAGAGTGGTCATGATCACCTGTTGTGGATGAACTTACATGTGGTAGTTAGTCACAGTCAGACCATCTCAGTAGCCTTCTACGATGTCCATATTAGTTGCTTTATGTCTCTTCTTATGGATCCCAGTACAAAGGGGTAAACGTTGCTTGGGGTGGATAAAGGTACGTACGTTTGACATATAAGGCAGCTACAAATAGTCCCAACTATTTGTTTTTGAAAGTCAGCAGCAACAACACCAAGTGTTATATTTCTCTTAAAAATGTGCCCTTTATCTGTTACGCAATTATTTTCTGTTGTTGAATTCTGCTGCATCAGAGGACTGAGAGCACTGTTGGAAACACTCATTATGCAGTGATGTTGATTGTTGGAAACATTGCTGGAATCCATTCTTTAAAACATGCAGTTGTTGTACTTCCCGTGTCAGTTTGAGGTGAAAGAACCAGAAATAACCAAGCTGTGCCCGTGGAGAATATGAGGGATGTTCTAGGGCATGTTTCTGTTTTTGTGTGCTTGATTCTTTCTTTTTTACAATTTTCTTACATACTGCTATTGATGTACGTCTGTGTACTATTGGTTGATGTACGTCTGTGTACTATTGGTTGATGTACATCTGTATACTATTGATTGATGTACGTCTTTGTACTATTGGTTGATGTACATCTGTGTACTATTGGTTGATGTACGTCTTTATACTATTGGTTGATGTACGTCTGTATACTATTGGTTGATGAATGTCTGTATGCTATTGGTTGATGTACATCTGCGTACTATTGGTTGATGTACATCTTTATACTATTCGTTGATGTACGTCTGTATACTATTGGTTGAAGTATGTCTGTATATTATTGGTTGATGTATGTCTATATACTATTCATTGATGTAAATCTGTATACAGTTGGTTTGTGTAAGTCTGTATACTATTGGTTGATGTACATCTGTATACTGTTGGTTAATTTACGTCTATATACAGATCTCAACAAATTTGGTTTTTTGAAGTCTGCTGCATTCCATTGTAGATTTAAAACTTTTTCTTTTATTCACCTTTTTAAATAAATAATAAGGAAGCTATCTTTTTGTTAGAACTGTGTAATAGTATCTTGTTTTGTTGCAATATCTGCAGTTGTCTGCTACTGAATACAGTCTGGGAACACTGATATTACAGTCTGGAGATTTGGGCATCTCATTTGGGGCAGACCAGTAATTCTTGATACACACTGGATACAGTCATCATGTGGAAACCAGTGATTCTTTGATGTGATATAATCATCAAGGGTAAACCAATGATTCTTTAATGTGATACAATCATCAAGGGCAAACCAATGATTCTTTGATGTGATATAATCATCAAGGGCAAACCAATGATTCTTTGAGTGATACAATCATCACAGACAAAGCAATGATTCTTTAATACACACTGGATACATTCATCATAACTATGCAACAGATGTAGGATTTTTTCCCTCATCAAATCATTCTGTGTTCTTGCTTGGATTAGATATTTTATTTCTGTAAACTATTATTTACACACACAAAAATCAAAGCAGCCTGATTGATGTAACAGGTCATTGTCTCTAGAGAAAGAGGTTTTGGGGAGAGTAAAAGACAGTAATAGTTTTCAGCCTCACAAGGGTCCAGGATAGAAACAAAGTCTACAAATTTGAGTGGTTTTATAGTGGACCGGATATTCCACAGTAGCATAATGTGTTCACTACTCCAGACTTAGTACAGAGAGGACAAATGCAGGCACAAATTCAGCAACTCCTAGTGGATCATGCTCAATGGAGAATACAGGTGGGAGGGGGAGGTGTATTGCTTAAGTACACAGCAAAAGTGTAGAGTGAACTGGTGGCAGTACACTACTGGCTTGCAGGCATCCAGCATGCCAAAGTTACTATTCTCACATACGGTAAATACAAAAATGATGCTCACAGTCAAACTGACAGATTGATGTGGTTTACATGGAGGCTTTCCTTAGTGCGTCAAGCCTTCACAAACTGTTGTGATACAGTGTCTTGGATATTGAGGAGTTGTTGGCAGTGAGAGAGCAGATTCATTCAAGTAGACACATTTTCAGTACTGCCAGTAAATATGACAGATTTCTGCTCAATGATACTGTGTGACATTAAATACAAACTGGATCTACTTGTGGAGTCTGAACTAGATGGTGTATTGTATAGGCAGGTGTGTTGTGGAGGCAGGTGTGTTGTGAAGGCAAGTGTGTTGTGAAGGCAGTGTGTTGTGAAGGCAGGCATATTGTGTAGGTAGGTGTATTGTGTAGGCAGGTGTGTTGTAAAGGCAGGTGTATTGTATAGGCAGGTGTGTTGTGGAGGCAGGTATGTTGTGAAGGCATGTGTGTTGTGGAGGCAAGTGTGTTGTGGAGGCAAGTGTGTTATGGAGACAAGTGTGTTGTGAAGGCAGGTTTCTTGTGAAGGCAGGTGTGTTGTGGAGGCAGGTGTGTTGTGAAAGCAGGTGTGTTGTGGAGGCAAGTGTGTTGTGGAGGCAAGTGTGTTGTGAAGGCAGGTGTGTTGTGAAGGCAGGTGTGTTGTGAAGGCAAGTGTGTTGTGGAGGCAAGTGTGTTGTGGAGGCAGGTGTGTTGTGGAGGGAAGTGTGTTGTGGAGGCAAGTGTGTTGTGAAGGCAGGTGTGTTGTGGAGGCAGGTGTGTTATGAAGGCAGCTGGTGTGATATTGACCACATCACCTACCCAGTGCCAATTTGCTTATACAAATATGAGCCCAGCATCATATACTTGTGCAACCAGAGTGTGACAGGGGTAGTTATCATCTGTACAACAGTATCTGCTGAGGAGGATGGAGCAATAACAGACATGTACAGTGTGTGACAGGGGTAGTTATCATCTGTACAACAGTATCTGCTGAGGAGGATGGAGCAATAACAGACATGTACAGTGTGTGACAGGGGTAGTTATCATCTGTACAACAGTATCTGCTGAGGAGGATGGAGCAATAACAGACATGTCCAGTGTGTGACAGGGGTAGTTAGCATCTGTACAACAGTATCTGCTGAGAAAGATGGAGCAATATGTCAAGTGTGTGACAGGGGTAGTTAGCATCTGTACAACAGTATCTGCTGAGGGAGATGGAGCAATAAGTCCAGTGTGTGACAGGGGTAGTTAGCATCTGTACAACAGTTTCTGCTGAGGGAGATGGAGCAATATGTCAAGTGTGTGACAGGGGTAGTTAGCATCTGTACATCAGTATCTGCTGGGGAGATGGAGCAATATGTCCAGTGTGTGACAGGGGTAGTTAGCATCTGTACAACAGTATCTGCTGGGAGATAGAGCAATATGTCCAGTGTGTGACAGGGGTAGTTAGCATCTGTACAACAGTATCTGCTGAGGGAGATGGAGCAATATGTCCAGTGTGTGACAGGGGTAGTTAGCATCTGAACAACAGTATCTGCTGGGGAGATGGAGCAATAAAAAACATGTCCAGAGTGTGACAGGGGTAGTTAGCATCTGTACAACAGTATCTGCTGAGGGAGATGGAGCAATATGTCCAGAGTGTGACAGGGGTAGTTAGCATCTGTACAACAGTATCTGCTGAGAGAGGTGGAGCAATATGTCCAGTGTGTGACAGGAGTAGTTAGCATCTGTACAACAGTATCTGCTGAGGGAGATGGAGCAATATGTCCAGAGTGTGACAGGGGTAGTTAGCATCTGTACAACAGTATCTGCTGAGAGAGGTGGAGCAATATGTCCAGTGTGTGACAGGAGTAGTTAGCATCTGTACAACAGTATCTGCTGAGGGAGATGGAGCAATATGTCCAGTGTGTGACAGGAGTAGTTAACATCTGTACAACAGTATCTGCTGAGGGAGATGGAGCAATAAAAAACATGTCCAGAGTGTGACAGGGGTAGTTAGCATCTGTACAACAGTATCTGCTGAGGGAGATGGAGCAATAAAAAACATGTCCAGAGTTTTCCAGGAGTAGTTAGCATCTGTACAACAGTATCTGCTGAGGAAGATGGAGCAATAACAGACATGTCCAGTGTGTGACAGGGGTAGTTAGCATCTGTACAACAGTTTCTGCTGAGGGAGATGGAGCAATAAGTCCAGAGTGTGACAGGGGTAATTAGCATCTGTACAACAGTATCTGCTGAGGGAGACGGAGCAATATGTCCAGAGTGTGACAGGGGTAGTTAGCATCTGTACAACAGTTTCTGCTGAGGGAGATGGAGCAATATGTCCAGTGTGTGACAGGGGTAGTTAGCATCTGTACAACAGTATCTGCTGAGGGAGATGGAGCAATAAAAAACATGTCCAGAGTGTGACAGGGGTAGTTAGCATCTGTACAACAGTATCTGCTGAGGGAGATGGAGCAATAAAAAACATGTCCAGAGTTTTCCAGGAGTAGTTAGCATCTGTACAACAGTATCTGCTGAGGGAGATGGAGCAATAAAAAACATGTCCAGAGTGTGACAGGGGTAGTTAGCATCTGTACAACAGTATCTGCTGAGGGAGATGGAGCAATATGTCCAGTGTGTGACAGGGGTAGTTAGCATCTGTACAACAGTTTCTGCTGAGGGAGATAGAGCAATATGTCCAGTGTGTGACAGGGGTAATTAGCATCTGTACAACAGTATCTGCTGGGGAGATGGAGCAATATGTCCAGTGTGTGACAGGGGTAATTAGCATCTGTACAACAGTATCTGCTGAGAGAGGTGGAGCAATATGTCCAGTGTGTGACAGGGGTAATTAGCATCTGTACAACAGTATCTGCTGAGAGAGGTGGAGCAATATGTCCAGTGTGTGACAGGGGTAATTAGCATCTGTACAACAGTTTCTGCTGAGGGAGATGGAGCAATATGTCCAGTGTGTGACAGGGGTAGTTAGCATCTGTACAACAGTATCTGCTGAGGGAGATGGAGCAATAAAAAACATGTCCAGAGTGTGACAGGGGTAGTTAGCATCTGTACAACAGTATCTGCTGAGGGAGATGGAGCAATAAAAAACATGTCCAGAGTGTGACAGGGGTAGTTAGCATCTGTACAACAGTATCTGCTGAGGGAGATGGAGCAATATGTCCAGTGTGTGACAGGGGTAGTTAGCATCTGTACAACAGTTTCTGCTGAGGGAGATAGAGCAATAAGTCCAGAGTGTGACAGGGGTAGTTAGCATCTGTACAACAGTATCTGCTGGGGAGATGGAGCAATATGTCCAGTGTGTGACAGGGGTAATTAGCATCTGTACAACAGTATCTGCTGAGAGAGGTGGAGCAATATGTCCAGTGTGTGACAGGGGTAATTAGCATCTGTACAACAGTATCTGCTGAGGGAGATGGAGCAATATGTCCAGTGTGTGACAGGAGTAATTAGCATCTGTACAACAGTATCTGCTGAGAGAGATGGAGCAATAAGTCCAGTGTGTGACAGGGGTAATTAGCATCTGTACAACAGTATCTGCTGAGAGAGATAGAGCAATATGTCCAGAGTGTGACAGGGGTAGTTAGCATCTGTACAACAGTATCTGCTGAGAGAAATGGAGCAATAAGTCCAGTGTGTGACAGGGGTAATTAGCATCTGTACAACAGTATCTGCTGAGAGAGGTGGAGCAATATGTCCAGTGTGTGACAGGGGTAATTAGCATCTGTACAACAGTATCTGCTGGGGAGATGGAGCAATAAAAAACATGTCCAGTGTGTGACAGGGGTAGTTAGCATCTGTACAACAGTATCTGCTGAGGGAGATGGAGCAATATGTCCAGAGTGTGACAGGGGTAGTTAGCATCTGTACAACAGTATCTGCTGAGGGAGATGGAGCAATAAGTCCAGTGTGTGACAGGGGTAGTTAGCATCTGTACAACAGTATCTGCTGAGGGAGATGGAGCAATATGTCCAGAGTGTGACAGGGGTAGTTAGCATCTGTACAACAGTATCTGCTGAGGGAGATGGAGCAATAAGTCCAGTGTGTGACAGGGGTAGTTAGCATCTGTACAACAGTATCTGCTGAGGGAGACGGAGCAATAAGTCCAGTGTGTGACAGGGGTAGTTAGCATCTGTACAACAGTATCTGCTGAGGGAGATGGAGCAATAAGTCCAGTGTGTGACAGGGGTAGTTAGCATCTGTACAACAGTATCTGCTGAGGGAGACGGAGCAATATGTCTAGAGTGTAGTGAAGTCAACCCCATTAAACAGTACCAATAAAAAGCAGTCTTGTTTTGTTGATGTTTTGTGGTGTACATTTGTTTGCATTTTACCTGTTTATCTGCTCTATATATTTGAATGAACAAGTTTCACAATAATTTGTTTTATTCCTACATTCATATGTAATAACAAATTTAGCATATTGTGACGATAGCGCAGATAGATTAGAGAGGTCTATACTATAAAGACCTCTACAGCATGCCAGCGTCCACAGTCTCAAGAAATGTTGGCTCGTGACGTTATAAAAACTAGAGGGATGGTCCCGTGTAATATAAGAGACTGGGCCGTGGTGATGTGACAGGAGTCAGAAAGGTAAGACCAGCTCTGGGTTTAGCCTAGATATTCCGTCGCACACCCTCCTGTCAATAGATATGAGCTCCCAGAAAGATACGTAGGGAAAGGATGAGAAAGATATCTTTCACACTCTTTCTCTCCAAGCCCACTCTCACCGTAGTATATAAAAAACTAGACGAGGTGGGTGAACAGGTGACAATCATACATTGTAATAGGTATAATTTTAGTAGGTGATTGGCTAAGACTACAGTTTTCTTCCTCGGTGAGGAGTTAGCTTTGGATGGCAGATTCAGGCTCGTGGGGCAACACAGTCACCTGATGTATCTTTAGGTGAAGTCCTTGGTGGTTCGGTCTCCCGCCTGGTTGCTCCTCACAATTAAAAATTCTTCCCTCAAGGCTTGGAACAGTCAAAGGCCTTAAATTCCACTCACAGTGGTTAAATTATAATGTTCATATCACAACTTGCCATCCAGTGGCTTACAGTAATAAAAAATTAAGAACTTTGTTGTGTAGTAAGTTCGTGACACAGCCGGGCTCCTTTTCTGAATGCAATTCACTCTCAACTTCGCGAGATTGTGTCCGATGTTAAAAACACCAATTCTCCGAATCTCGTGAATGTTTCACGGCGGTTTAGAGTTGAAGAGCCGGAAGGAAGATGGTTCCCCCGGAACTAGCCCTATGTGCAAGACGTCTCCGAATCGGGTCTAGGTTCGCATCTACGTCATTATCTTCTGTAGTGAGGATCGTTGCTACTGACGCTATCCCTGTGCTCCTTTCTAGATTTGCAGCACTCGGGAATTCCCCGTCGGAATGTGCATTGGTGCAAAGCTAAGAAAGCCGGTCCGTGCTTATGACGTTTATTAGTGTGTCATATCGTAGACGCTAGTTTGATCTTTAGTTGAACTGCACTTGCGTGAATACGATGACGTTGTTTATTTACATGTACTGCCGATAGGCCTGTACGATGTGTCGGATCGTGACATATTTATTTTAATTTCAGTGTTGAAATGTAATATTTACGGAAATCCTGCCTTGCTTCCATGCTGAAAAGTCACTAAAAAATGGGATATTCTTCACAATAATGGAAGAAATCAGATAATATTTTTTAGCTGTTACAAAATGAAATAACTTATTATTAGTACCTCATTTGAATTTATAGAAAATTAACTGTTTGGGACTGGTGGAGTCAAGTAATAACTAGAACAGTAACTGAGACTGGTGGAGTCGGGTAACAACTAGAACAGTAACTGGGACTGGTGGAGTGAGAGTGACAACCAGAACAGTAACTGGGACTGGTGGAGTCAAGTAGTAACTAGAACAGTAACTGGGACTGGTGGAGTCGGGTAACAACTAGAACAGTAACTGGGACTGGTGGAGTCGGGTAACAACTAGAACAGTAACTGGGACTGGTGGAGTCGGGTAACAACTAGAATAGTAACTGGGACTGGTGGAGTCGGGTAACAACTAGAACAGTAACTGGGACTGGTGGAGTGAGAGTGACAACCAGAACAGTAACTGGGACTGGTGGAGTCGGGTAACAACTAGAACAGTAACTGCGACTGGTGGAGTCAGAGTAACAACTAGAATAGTAACTGGGACTGGTGGAGTCGGGTAACAACTAGAACAGTAACTGGGACTGGTGGAGTCAGAGTAACAACTAGAATAGTAACTGGGACTGGTGGAGTCGGGTAACAACTAGAACAGTAACTGGGACTGGTGGAGTCGGGTAACAACTAGAACAGTAACTGGGACTGGTGGAGTCGGGTAACAACTAGAATAGTAACTGGGACTGGTGGAGTCAGAGTAACAACTAGAACAGTAACTGGGACTGGTGGAGTCGGGTAACAACTAGAACAGTAACTGGGACTGGTGGAGTGAGAGTGACAACCAGAACAGTAACTGGGACTGGTGGAGTCGGGTAACAACTAGAACAGTAACTGCGACTGGTGGAGTCAGAGTAACAACTAGAATAGTAACTGGGACTGGTGGAGTCAGAGTAACAACTAGAACAGTAACTGGGACTGGTGGAGTGAGAGTGACAACCAGAACATTAACTGGGACTGGTGGAGTCAGGTAATAACTAGAACAGTAACTGGGACAAAGTCACAACTGGTGTCAGACAAGGATGTGTACTGTCACCATTACTTTTCATAACATACATGGATAAGATCACTGTAGAAGCAAACCCAGACGTGTATGCTATAAACGAATTACTTTTTGCTGATGATCAAAGCATACTGTATCAAAATGAATATGATCTACAGGAACATCTGACTACTCTCAACAACAGCTGTTTACAACATAATATGAAAATCAGTACAGAAAAAACAGAAGTTATGAAGATCAGCAGAACACACAGGCCACTGAATATAAATGTTGGAAGTGCCAAAATCAAGCAAACCAAAGAGTTCAAATACTTGGGCAGTATATTTACAGAGGATGGAAGAATGGACAGAGAGATAGAAACAAGAATACAGAAAGCAAATGCTGTCACATACCAACTATCACCTCTGCTTAAACATCCAGATATAACCATGAAGACCAAAAGACAATTGATAAACACCATCTTCATTCCAACACTCTGCTACCAGTGCCAGACATGGACAATCAACAAGACCCATGAAAGAAAAATAGAAGCCTGTGAAATGAAATGTCTAAGAAAAGCAGCGAATAAGACCAGACTAGACAGGATAAAGAACATAGACATTAGAAACACTGTCAAAACTACACCATGTTTAGACTACATAGAACATCAAAGAATGAAATGGTTTGAACATCTAACCAGGATGAAAAATGACCAAATAACATCACAAATTTTCAACCAAAGAAGCTCAGGATATAAGGCAAGAGGAAGACCAAGGAAACGGTGGATTGACGGGGTCTCCGAAACCTGCCAAAAGCATGGCCTCAGAACATCAGATGCTGCCCGCCTTGCTTATGACAGGAACTTGCATCTCCCCACAACGCTTAGCGGCATACGTGGAAGGAAAAAGTAAAAAGTAAAGTAAAGTAAGTAAGTAACTGGGACTGGTGGAGTCAGGTAACAACTAGAACAGTAACTGGGGCTGGTGGAGTCAAGTAATAACTAGAACAGTAACTGGGACTGGTGGAGTCAGAGTAACAGCTAGAACAGTAACTGGGACTGGTGGAGTCGGGTAACAACTAGAACAGTAACTGGGACTGGTGGAGTCAGGTAACAACTAGAACAGTAACTGCGACTGGTGGAGTCGGGTAACAACTAGAACAGTAACTGGGACTGGTGGAGTCGGGTAACAACTAGAACAGTAACTGGGGCTGGTGGAGTCAGGCAACAACTAGAACAGTAACTGGGACTGGTGGAGTCAGGTAACAACTAGAACAGTAACTGGGGCTGGTGGAGTCAGGCAACAACTAGAACAGTAACTGGGACTGGTGGAGTCGGGTAACAACTAGAACAGTAACTGGGACTGGTGGAGCGAGAGAAAATACAAGCTGTCCACAGAGTAAATACAAAATATTTGTGAAAAATCAATGCTGTTAAGAGTTTCAGATACAGCTAGTGATTGTTTGGGACTGGCGGAGTTGAAATAACAGTTTAGCTAGTAATTGACTAGTACTGAAGATTTATGGCTGCACGGCAAGTGCTGTTGCCATTAACTCTGCAAGTTGTGCTTTTTATTTTGCTCATGACAGAAGAAAAAACGTCTATTTACTCGCTAGGTTGTCAGAGAACTTATTCCTGGCGTGCAGGTATGTGACTCGTTGGTAGTCTACTGACAGACAATCTATCCCTACAACACACTAAGGCAAACACTGACAGAATAAAGACACCAATCTTTAATATACAGAACACTAAACACTAGATAGTCAACCCCAGAAACGATGGTCTCCCACTATCCTTTACGCGGCTGTGAGGACTTTAAAATCGCTACTCACTCTCGGGCCTTTCCGTTCTGCAGATAATACCTGGGCCGAAACAACTCTTGTTACCGATACAAGCTTTTGCCTCCGTCACTGTCCTCCATACCAGAAATATGGCGCGTTTGAAAAGTGCTGGCTGATGTGTGAGGACAGATCCTGTCCATGTCAAACACTGTAATAATACTACTATTCAGCTAAACTCATTATTACACAGACTATCGGTCACTATGCTTATATCGACACACACTATAATTCTGATGGTCACAAATCTAACACCGGTCAAACAGTCGCAACGTTTCGTCCAGAACTCTTCTCGATCAAGTCCAAACCCGTCCATTTTGTAGCCCATTTGCAGTTCAGAATTATAGTGATTTCGTTAGAAGTCCTCTTTCGGGTAACCTCAGTTCCTGTCTCTGAGCTACCAGGTCATGTCTGCTTCACTAAGTACAGAATCGGATATGTACTGTCATCTTCCAGTATATCACATACCTGCACTGGCCTCTGACACAGGGGTTGAAGCCGAGTATTCTCTGTTGCTATTATTCTTAGGTAAAATGTGGAAAACAAGAAGCCTTCACAATCATTCATCTAAATATAACTGATCAGTTTAGGGGCTAATAACCTGCTATTTGGCTCAGTTCTTTCATTCACTGCTTCATATTATTGACACAAATGGTTTCATTGACATTTCGTCACGCTGCATTTCATGTCATTATTTTTAGTTACAAGCTAAATTTCAAATTTTTAAACATTTATTAAGTTCCTACCACAAGTAATATTTCATCATATCTGTCAATCTACTGCTACATCTTAAATATCAAGTTGTTTCAGATTTGTTAAGTTACTACTACAAGTTGTCTCAGATATAGGGAAAATATCATCTCCACATTCATAATATGCATCAAATGTGTCAGTGATTTATACCAGATAATATAACACAAATTAAAACTGAGAGAATGACTTGGGGAGAGATGGAAACAGTGGTTAGACACATGCCCGTTGACCCAAAGGTTTTATACTCCAGTCCATCGTTGTGTGGATTTTTATCAAGTATCTGGGTTTATTGTTTTTTGTTTATTCGACGGATCAACATCATGGCACCCAGGTGTAACCCATAAATGCTCCGTTCTACTTCTAACTCAAGCCTGAGTCTGAAGAATCTCAGCGCAGTGCACGAACTTCGTTGCACTGGCGAGGATCCTGAAATTCTTTGGGTAGATTTTTATTTCCAAATTTTGCTTGGGCAGCTCCGTTAGGCTACTCTTTTCGATTTCCAACTGCCAGGGGATTTTGTGACGGGCGCCGATTTTACTACCCAGAGGCCAGGGGAAATTACTAGAAGTCCACATGAAAAAATCCCAGCCTTCACCGGGGCTTGAACCCAGGACCTCCAGCACTCGAGGCGGATACCATATCTCGACACCACTCAGCGTTTAATTGGCCATATCACCGTTCAACTACTGATTGGTCTATAAGTTTTTTAAGAGGGTTGGGGGGGGGGGGGGGGGAGTGAGTACCTTGTGTCCGATAGGTCAGTGGCGAGAAAAGGGTCCTTTACTTGTTGGGCAACACTACTGACCCAGTACTACCTCTTCTTACGTCCTTCTTAGGACGTTATTTTTTGTTATTTGAAGCCCCACTCTGGCTTTTGCCAGGGGCCGCAATATAGGCAGGTCATCATTATGGCCAAATGTCTGAACGCGGTTTCTGGGACCTCTCCACGGTGATCCTCATCCGCATGGTGGCACTTTGTGTCATCGGGTGTTTATCGCTTGTGTGATGTCCTGGTGGGGTAAAAAGCCAATCCAAGCCTACTGACCCAGTGCCATAACCTCAAACAGAAGGTTAACTACATCGTCGATATCCAGCTGGCTCTTCTGCTTGCCGTGCTTGTACACTCTCATCCAATGTTGTTCAGTCATATTTTGATGTTATCTTGCCACTTGTATCGTTGTCTACCGCTTGCTGGCTTGCCTACAACCCCGAGCCTGTTATGTTTAAAAAAAAATATAATTAGTGTTATGGCCCCTAATGTGATTGAAATATTTTACTGAAATATTTCACTTGCTTTAGTTCGCAGGCCTACCCAGCTACCCGTGGGTTTCAATAAAGTTAGTTGTGTTGCCTTTACAGAACCCCATAATTGTTTATGTTTGTGATTTTGCTAGGCAACATGTTCAGTAGTTTGCCATTACCTTCAAGCAGTCGGCTGTCAATATCAGTGTTGAAACCATCGCAAGGTGGTATACAAGCAAATGACCAGCAGTTTGAATGGAACCCAGCACCTTGGAGTTATGAAGCGTGTTCTCAACTCCTAAACCAGAGACGTCTAGTGAATGTACTAAAAGGTGAAACTGCCCAGGTGTGATGGTGACCACATCACCCAACTAGTGCCCAGGTGTGATGGTGACCACATCACCCAACTAGTGTAGATTGATCTATAAAATAAAATGTTGAATTAAGAATCTACATCACAGCATCGGGACACACCGATAAGTGCTCCGTCCCCATCTCCAGCAGCAAGCGAAGAGTTAAAATTCTGACGGTATCAATAACTGGTTAAACATCCGTCAGACCTTTCCCATGAGTGTCAAGCATCGGCTAGATCCCCTTGTAAATCCTCGCCCAAAGGGTCCTCACAACATCCAGCTTGTCATACTTAAATTCCCCACAAAGTGGTGCAGAACCGACCAGTCTATCTGCTTGCTCATTTTCCAACACACTGGCATTACCTGAAAAAATATCCAAAGGATGCTAACTACTCGGGACCTTTAAAGTGATTCTTGTCACGCTGCACGGAGCATGCCTGTCTCCACCTTTCTCAAGATGCTCTATGAGTCAGTTACAATAACGGCATGTGTTTACAGCTGATTCCCAAACCAGCCATTAGTGACTGCCTCCACCTCCATTCTCAAACTAGACGTTGTGATATCCTATGCCAGGCTTTGTTGCACCAAGCGACGTACATTCGCCTTCGCAATGAACCTCTATGCACTTCGTCTACATCTCAACACAGAGTCATCTGTAAGGACAATAACATCCCTTGGGCGAGAATTTGCATGAATAATTTGTTAAAATTTTGATTTTACAGCACCAGCTGGCCAGTCCCTGCATTCACGCCCTAAAGTGATTGGAACCCTACACAAGACTGAAACCTGATCTGACACTGACCTACTCCTCTCCTCGCCTAAATTTATCAAGCCTGCACACATATCCAATTGTATCTTCAGCTTGCGCCATCCACGACTTTCGCCTTTTCAGTTTGTGACCCTTAGCTCTATCTAGGGCGTCATGCAGGAGGTGCCTCTAGTCCACAGCTACGCTGAGAAATGACTTTGCAAGCAGGCAGTGCAAGTATATATCGCATGCATACTACTGGCTTAATTCTGTACGCGTTCAAGTTTCATCAGCTGACTCTTTGATATGGTAAGCGTGCCAATCCATAATCTGTCACCAACAGGATCACATGCTGAAACATTATGAACAACATTCTTTGTTGCATGTCCATTGCTGCCATAATCTTGATAGCACTGAGTCCTTTTTGGCATTTCACCGCAGCTGCCTTCCACATGATCCCTGAAGGACATACTTCTTTCGAAAATGGTATCTAGGTATCTCAGTTTGATTTCCTTTGTGATGTTATTGTTATTAACTGTCAGGTTTGGAACGTTAGCTTTTATAATTAAATTGTCCAGAGAGCACCACAAAACAGCCGCCTTTTCTGAGTTGATGACACCACCCATTTTTGCACACCAGTCAGTCACTTTGTCTAAAGTTGCCTGTAGCTCGTGAGCTTTCCGTCGCCCATCTCTCCCCTGCCTAGGCTGGTGCTCTCTGGACAATATAATTATAAAAGCTAACGTTCCAAACCTGACAGGTAATAACAATAACATCACAAAAGAAATCAAACTGAGATACCTGGATACCATTTTCGCAAGAACATCATCGACAAATGTCAATATTCTTCCAATACCTGGTGATTCAGCAAGTCCTGCAATCTTGCGTGTATGCACATTAAAGAGCACTGGTGAAACTGCAAAACACTGGAATAGTCCAAGGGTGATATTACATGGTTCTGAGGTCCATGTTCCCAGGCGAAGGGCAACCACATGTGAATGCAGGACAGCTGCTATCCAGTTCACAAGCCAGGGACAAACTCCCTTCTCCATGAGGGCATATATCAACATATCATGTCTGAGTCTAATGTAGGCATCCTCAAGATCAAGTGCTGCCACAACCGTCTCCTGTCCGTTCTGGAACCCCTCATGAACATCAAAAGCAAAAGTAGCTGCACAAAATATAGGTCTAGCCCTATATGCCCAGTACGCCTGTTACATTTGTAATGGCTGCTGTCGTGATGATGATGATGATGCCTTGTTTTAAAATATTATATTTGCCAGCTTTACATGAATTAAAATGTTCCTGATTGTGATAAAGTTGGTTAAGGCAGTAGTGTGGATACAGTTAATATAAATATCTTGGGCAGAAGCATCTCAAACAGGGCATTCAAAAAGTAACTCAGCGCACCTATTATCTACAGAACAGTAACTATACACCTACAATTACAAGCTCAGACAGTAACTATATTATAATTATTATTATATCATCATCATCATCATTATCATTATTATGTTCTATATCCCCCAGTGGAACATAGGCCTCGACTAACTCACAGCGTCAACATATCTGTTGCTGTCTGATGCATGTCCTCTCTATCTGTTGCTGTCTGATGCATGTCCTCTCTATCTGTTGCTGTCTGATGCATGTCCTCTCTATCTGTTGCTGTCTGATGCATGTCCTCTCTATCTGTTGCTGTCTGATGCATGTCCTCTCTATCTGTTGCTGTCTGATGCATGTCCTCTCTATTTGTTGCTGTCTGATGCATGTCCTCTCTATCTTTTCTCCACTGTTTAGTTTCCTTTGCTGTGCCCCCTCATCTTTATTTCTATGCCTTTGTGGGTTCAAATGCAAAGCTTTTCTAGTCTTATTGTTTTCGTGTTTGTTCAACCTGTGACTTATCCGCTAGCCTATTTTCTTCACCTCTTGATTCACATGAATGTAGGATATTTAGTTCTTTCCTAAAGCTCAACATTAGAGATTCTACCAGACCAGTGAATCCCTCTGTTCTATGTAGACACTTGTTAATGAAAGTTTGTAGTTTACTAGTAAATAGTATAGTTGTCTCGACCTTTCTATTCCATGCAGTAGTACTAATTTGACATTAGAGTTAACAATGTTTGAGTTTAGTATTAATTTCCTTTGACTTTCACACATGTGAAAACTCCTTTTGCCTTTTGTATTCGTATTTTAATATCCTTGTGATTTCCCTCATCCTTCTCTACATGTCTGCCAAAATCGGTATATACTACATATACTACATACTCTACATCTTGGAGAGGGAAATCACCAAGATAATTAAGATTACTAATTCCTGGTTTATTCTCCTTATCTTTTTCTTCCCCGTTTAGAATTTTAGACTCTTGGACTTAATTATTGTTATCTCTCATCAAGTCTGTTTAAGTTATCTCGCATCTGATTTCACGAGTGGATAGAAAAGAAATGTTATCAGCGAAGTCCAGATCATTGAGCTATTTTGTAGGGGTCACTGAATTCCATTTCCGGTGGTGGCTGTTAATGCCTTTAAAATTCAGTCTTTTGCCAAGAGACAAAGGAGAGGCGACAAAAGATATTCATGTTGACAGATGTTCTTATTTCAAATGTATTTGCTAGTTTTCCTCATGAATAATTCTAAAGTTCATGTCAATATATATTTCTTCTACAAAGTTAAGGACTTTGTCTGCGATAAGATAATGTCTCGTCAGTTTCCCGAGACAGTCGCTATCACAGGCTTTTATAGTCTACGAATCCAATATAAAATGGTGAATTCAGTTCAATGCTTTGCTCTATTGTTATACGTAACGTGGCTATTTGGTCAGTGTATAATCTTTTTGGTTGAAAATATGCCCGTTAATCCCAACTTTTTTTTTATTAATGACATCTTTGGGTTTTCCAAAATAATCTGATTAGTATTTTTTCAGAAACTGACAATATAATTCATTTCCTCTAGAGTTTTCACACTCCCGCGGGTCACCCTTGGGTGGGGCAGGGAGAGAAAAAGGGGGTGGGGGGGGGGGGGGTTAATAAGATATCCTTCTCTCCAGTCTGCTGGTATTTCTTCGATCTCCAAGATTTTTTAGAAGAATTTGTGTAGCAATTTCGTAGATGTGTTTAAAAACTTTGTAATAACTGCTTAATAACATTGCTGATATGCCATCTTAACCAACAGCTTTACATTTCTTCAGTAGATTGATAGATTTAGTCATTTCCTGTTTAGGTGGTATCTCAGAATTGACATTTAGTTCAGTTTTTAGAGGCCAGAAATCTGGAGGGACCTCCGGAACTGGTTTATTTTGAAGTTCTTTACAATACTGAGCCCATCTGTCCATTTAATCTTTGCTGCTGTGATAACCTTTTTTGATTATTGTCGATTAATCTGTTGATTCACTGTATTTATCCATTACATTCCTTGTGGTGCTGCTAAGGTCTCCGGGGTTTCCTTTTGCTGCTCGTGTCTCCGCTTTTTAGCTAGGTCATCCAAATATGTATGTTTATCTGCCCTTATTTGCCCCCTAACTTCCTTATTAGCTTCTATGTATTTTTCACGAGCTCTAGCTTTAGCAGCTTTAGTTAGGCTTTTCCTTTTTCCGATTGTGTGTATGGGTTACAGGCATTATCAATGCCGTATGTTTCCATTTCCTCTTACGAAGAACGTTTCACAAAAGATTCACTCACAGTTCTTTTGATCTGTTTTCAACAGACTTCAGTGTGCTTACCTCCTCAGCTAACTGTTACAGGATCTGGTGCTTACTTCAGATTGTAACTGAAAATCATTCCTTAGCTTCTTTATCATTGAGACATCGTACAATATACTGGTTCCTATGACTGCAAGATGTTTTATATCTCTTGAGTTTCAAATTTAATTCACCAACAGACACTAATCAGTAAATACATCTGCATCTCTGTAGGACCTAACATCATAAAGAGATGGTCTAATCATGTTGTTTATACAGTTATGATTAGTTTCTTTTGTGTTTTTGTGGTCTTGCGATGGCTGTGTTGTCCACTGTATTCTGTTAGAACAGTAACATGTACATAAATAAATAAATAAGACGGAAAATTTTGACCATGTTTTGTATTTGACAAATGACAGATGTACTGTACATAAAGTATATACAAATAAATAAAGCAAATGTATTACAATGTCCATAACGCTCCCACGCCCTTTCCCCGACACCATGTTTCAGTATATCAAGAAAGAAAGTGTGGTTGGGGAGGAGGGGGGGGGGGTGGTGTTAAATAAAAGATAAGTATATCTTGGAAATGTTACAACCGGTTTCAAACAGGCACTTAAATTTTACTGTGTCTTTTTCGGAAACACAAGAATACAGTCGCTATGTTCTTTCCCAACATGTACACTTCTTAAAAATAAACAACTCTACATCAAGGATACTTGTCACATTTAAAATGGCCACCGTTTCCACGGCAACCAATTATGCATACGTATAGAATAGCACGCATGCATACATCGATATGTGTGTGGATGGGTTAACTGGTGTGTAGACAGGTGAGTTTGGGGGAGTAGATACTATGGGAATTTTAGGATGGGGTGGGGGAAAGAGGAGGGGGGTGTATAAAATTGATAGATTTGAGGTGGAGGAATAGATAGATTTGGAAAGTTGCGGAAAATATTATAGAGGCTAGTTTAAGGTATAGACTTGGGAAATCGGAGACGGTGTAAATAGAGTAAGTTGAGAGAATAGACTGACTGACAAATAAAAGGCGAAGAAAACTTTCATGTTACTGAGAGATTGTTAAAAGTCAAGTCCAATACACATCATCATTATCGTTATTATCATGCACCCAGCAATACGGAATCAAGGACTAGACTGAGAATAACTAAACTGAGAAGAACTAGACTGAGAAGAACTAGACTGAGAATAACTAGACTGAGAAGGACTAGACTGAGAAGAACTAGACTGAGAAGAACTAGACTGAGAAGGCCTAGACGGAGAAGGACTAGACTGAGAAGAACTAGACTGAGAAGAACTAGACTGAGAAGGCCTAGACGGAGAAGGACTAGACTGAGAAGAACTAGACTGAGAAGAACTAGACTGAGAAGGCCTAGACGGAGAAGGACTAGACTGAGAAGGACTAGACTGAGGACTAGACTGAGAAGGCCTAGACGGAGAAGGACTAGATTTAGAAGGACTAGATTTAGAAGGACTAGATTTAGAAGGACTAGATTTAGAAGGACCAGACTGAGAAAAACTAGACTAAGAAGGACTAAACTGAGAACGACTAGACTGAGAAGAACTAGACTGAGAAGAACTAGACTAAGGACTAGACTCAGAAGGACTAGACTGAGAAAAACTAGGCTGAGAATAACTAGACTGAGAAGGACTAGACTGATGTTTAACGGTACAACATGGTGTTGACGATGATGACAAAACGCATACATCACAACATTACCGCTGTTTGGATTAGAAACACGGGGGACAACAGTAAAAGACCCTTTTCACGCCACTGGCGCATGGGCACATGTGGCTAGACTCATATTTTAATAGATCTTGATGGGTGTTGTGGTAGCATCATGCCAGTCGCCTTTACTTCCCATGACTTTACTTCGTACCTGTTTAGGGCTGGTAATACTTGGAAGCTAAGGTCATGTTTCCCAAAAATCTGGCATCATGCAGATTTGAACCCTGACCTTCAGATCCCACTAGTGGGTGTCTAGCCGCTACACCACGGCGCCCCACCGGAACAATAGTACCGGGTTCTAATAAACTGTACACGTTTATTAAGTAGTGTTTGAATACACTGGGAGACCTAGATCAGTATGATACGACAAAACAGGGAGAAGATTACCAAACCTGTGGATCAGGCTCTGGGTAAAAGATGTTGCTCTTGAAAAGTTCTCGGTGTAAGCTCTGCTGCCCCATTTGATTGGGGACTGGGGGAGAGGGGAGGAGAGGGAGGGGTAAAGATCCATTGTTTCTAACAAGTATATCGTATAAGGGGATTAATTAGGGGTGTCCTTCGAAGTAGACATGTGTATCAACCTAAGAGGTGAGACACTAACAGTCGGATCTATAAATATTCAGATCTGTGCACGTACAGCCAACCTAAGAGGTGAGACAACAACAGTCGGATCTATAAATATTCAGATCTGTGCAAGTACAACCAACCTGAGAGGTGAGACACTAACAGTCGGATCTATAAATATTCAGATCTGTGCACGTAAAACCAACCTGAGAGGTGAGACACTAACAGTCGGATCTATAAATATTCAGATCTGTGCACCTACAACCAACCTAAGAGGTGAGACAACAAAAGTCGGATCAATGAATATTCAGATCTGTGCACGTACAACTCAAATTATTCAATAAGACTAAAATGCAGAATTGCCGAATGAGCAGGGCTGTCCATCGGAGCTTACAGCCGGTGAAGACCAAAAAGAAGTAGCTGGACAACGTCGGAGCTTACAGCCGGTGAAGACCAAAAAGAAGTAGCTGGACAACGTCGGAGCTTACAGCCGGTGAAGACCAAAAAGAAGTAGCTGGACAACATCGGAGCTTATAGCCGGTGACGACTAAGAAGAAGTAGCTGGACAACATCGAAGCTTACAGCCAGTGACGACTAAGAAGAAGTAGCTGGACAACATCGGAGCTTACAGCCGGTGACGACTAAGAAGAAGTAGCTGGACAACATCGGAGCTTATAGCCGGTGACGACTAAGAAGAAGTAGCTGGACAACATCGGAGCTTACAGCCGGTGACGACCAAGAAGAAGTAGCTGGACAACATCGGAGCTTACAGCCGGTGACGACTAAGAAGAAGTTGCTGGACAACATCAGAGCTTACAGCCGGTGACGACCAAGAAGACGTTGCTGGACAACATCGGAACTTACATCTGGTGAAGACTAAGAAGAAGTTGCTGGACAACATCGGAGCTTACAGCCGATGACGACTAAGAAGAAGTAGCTGGACAACATCAAACGGAGCTTACAGCCGGTGAAGTCTAAGAAGAAGTAGCTGGACAAAATCGATCGGAGCTTACAGCCGGTGAAAACTAAGAAGAATGAGCTGGACAACATGAAAGATGTTAAATGTGTTTCAGTAGAGCTAGGCAGTGCTTCCTTCGGAATAAACAAGGCAAAATAGAGATAATGCAAGCATTCAGGGAGAGGAAATCACAAACAAGTCATGAGAATATGGCAAAGGCGTGCTTGAAATTTCAGTAATTAATAGTGTATTTAACAGTGTTGCTGAAAGCCCAAACCTTAGTTAAAGGTTTACGTAGCAAATAATGTAATAGGAGAAAAAGAGGGAGAACAAGAAAGAAAAAAGAATGACAAGGAAAATTGGAAGAAGTCGAGCAAGAGGTAGACAGTTATTTAAGATGTGCTGATAGCTGTCCAACAGAGGACAGTTCTTTATTATGAGATGGTTATTGAGTGACTGATGCGCACTCATGTAGCAGCACATCTACACACTGATGTACCATCACGTCTACACACGAATGCACCAACACATCTACACATTCATGTACCAACACATCTACACATTCATGTACCAACACATCTACACACTGATGTACCAACACATCTACACACTCATGTACCAACACATCTACACATTCATGTACCAACACATCTACACATTCATGTACCAACACATCTACACATTCATATACCAACACATCTACACATTCATGTACCAACACATCTACACATTCATGTACCAACACATCTACACATTCATATACCAACACATCTACACATTCATGTACCAACACATCTACACATTCATGTACCAACACATCTACACTTTCATATACCAACACATCTACACATTCATGTACCAACACATCTACACATTCATGTACCAACACATCTACACATTCATATACCAACACATCTACACATTCATGTACCAACACATCTACACACTTATGTACCAACACATCTACACACTGATGTACCAACACATCTACACATTCATGTACCAACACATCTACACATTCATGTACCAACACATCTACACATTCATGTACCAACACATCTACACATTCATGTACCAACACATCTACACATTCATGTACCAACACATCTACACATTCATATACCAACACATCTACACATTCATGTACCAACACATCTACACACTTATGTACCAACACATCTACACACTGATGTACCAACACATCTACACATTCATGTACCAACACATCTACACATTCATGTACCAACACATCTACAGATTCATAAACCAACACATCTACACACTTATGTACCAACACATCTACACATTCATGTACCAACACATCTACACATTCATGTACCAACACATCTACACATTCATGTACCAAAACATCTACACATATTCATGTACCAACACATCTACACATTCATGTACCAACACATCTACACATTCATGTACCAACACATCTACACATTCATGTACCAACACATCTACACATTCATGTACCAACACATCTACACATTCATGTACCAACACATCTACACATTCATGTACCAACACATCTACACACTTATGTACCAACACATCTACACATTCATGTACCAACACATCTACACACTTATGTACCAACATATCTACACACTGATGTACCAACACATCTACACATTCATGTACCAACACATCTACACATTCATGTACCAACACATCTACACATATTCATGTACCAACACATCTACACATTCATGTACCAACACATCTACACATTCATGTACCAACACATCTACACATTCATGTACCAACACATCTACACACTTATGTACCAACACATCTACACATTCATGTACCAACACATCTACACATTCATGCACCAACACATCTACACATTTATGTACCAACACATCTACACATTCATGTACCAACACATCTACACATTCATGTACCAACATATCTACACATTCATGTACCAACACATCTACACATTCATGTACCAACATATCTACACACTTGTGTACCAACACATCTACACATTCATGTACCAACACATCTACACACTTGTGTACCAACACATCTACACATTCATGTACCAACACATCTACACACTTATGTACCAACACATCTACACATTCATGTACCAACACATCTACACACTCATGTGTCAACACATCTACACATTTATGTACCAACATATCTACACACTTATGTACCAACGCATCTACACATTTATGCGCCAACACATCTACACACTCATGTACCAACGCATCTACACACTTATGTACCAACACATCTACACACTTATGTACCAACAAATCTACACATTCATGTACCAACACATCTACACACTTATTTACCAACACATCTACACATTCATGTACCAACACATCTACACACTTATGTACCAACACATCTACACATTCATATACCAACACATCTACACATTCATGTACCAACACATCTACACACTTATGTACCAACACATCTACACACTGATGTACACACTTATGTACCAACAAATCTACACATTCATGTACCAACACATCTACACACTTATTTACCAACACATCTACACATTCATGTACAAACACATCTACACACTTATGTACCAACACATCTACACACTTATGTACCAACACATCTACACACTTATGTACCAACACATCTACACACTTATGTACCAACACATCTACACATTTATGCGCCCACACATCTACACACTCATGTACCAACACATCTACACATTCAGTTGCAAACGCAGCTAATAATAGTGATATTTCCTATTAACTGTTGTTTAAAAAAGGAACCCAATATAAACAATTTAGATCATTGCCAAACATAAACTGTTTTATTATTTCTTGTATTGTAAACTGTGAACGTTTGCACACACAAAAATATAACAAATTTGCTGTGAACTTGTATGTAAAACTTGGCAACAATTAAAGATAACAACATTGGCAGTGTCAAGAGTAACATAAATATTTGTTTTTTGTTATTTACATTAGCATATTTTTTTTTAAATTGTCATGATAAAACAGTTTTAAACAAGCTAATTAAACAGTTAAGGGATAACATATGTACAGAAGTAAATAACCAACCATTGTAAGTTCTTCTCCTTTGGGTGGAGACCTGTTTCCAGTCATTCTGCTCTTGCACTCTTTTCCTAGACATTGAAAATATCGCATCAGTTTAGTTCAGACCATATTTAAACCTCTAAAAATAGGTTCCAGAAGTAAAGGATACCGGCTTGGTGTTAACCACATCATGTATAAATAAGCCTCGATGTTTAAACAAATCGTTGCTTTACTTTTACTTCAGATAGCAGTTCCAAAAACGGGGACATCACATCTAAACTCACTAATAACGGATTCTCCAATATACAGTTTATATTTATATAAATATAATGGTGTCTCACCTACGAACTTTATTCATTGAAGATGGCAACTGACATAAGTAGACTAAGTATTGAGAAATCTAACGCACCCTCCGCATTTGTTTCTCCACTACAGAAGACGGCATCGATGAGAACTAACATCTCCAACAAAACATTTACTGTCATCCTATGCTACGACTTCCGGACATGGTCACTCGTACAACAGTTTTTCCTCTTCAACATTCCGAGCCCTTAATGCTCATTGTTGCAGATGTTACAGCCTTTTTGATCGGCATCATGGCCTACTTCTATTGAACTCTTGTGTGAACCGTTTCTCTGTTTAATCTGTCACTATTTGTATGTGTCCCAGCTCACAGAAATGCAGAAACGAAAAATAGTAACCATGTAAATAAGATTTCTAAGAAAGGCCGTGGGAGTGACAGGAAGAGATGAAAAAAGGGAGAAGTCAAAAGATAATAATGTCGGCATAGAAATAACAATAACTCATATGAAATGATAATAAATAAAATAGTTTCCCCACTTAGCGAATGCAAGTATATTTTTCAACCTATAAGATATTAAGACGGGGAGGGGAGGAGGAGGAGGGGGGGGGGGGAGGCATAGAACTCAAGTAAGCAAAGATTAAACCGGAAAGTAAAAAGTAAAGATTCCTTTTTACGCCTTTGGGAGCATCAGGCATATGGGAAGAGCACCAATATTTTTACAGACCAAACGGCACTCGGTGGGTAATGTGGGGAGCATTACGCCGGCCGTCTTTACTTCCCCAGGAAAGCCATCCTGGTACCCATTTAAGGCTTGGTCGACCTGGGACGTCCCATACCAGGATAAAAATCCACGCAGCCAGCAGTGGGTTTCGATCGCGGTACGTTGGATTACTAGCCTTAGCCACGGACGTCGCCAAACCGGAAAGGTAACAGAGAAGTTCTACAGCAATTTCACGTGTATATGGTGGAGGTGGCCTGAAGAGTGAGACTTTCAAAAACGTATATCCCTACTTTCACAATACGCAAAAAGGCGTGGAAAAGGGTCCTTTACTTTACTGTACAAATTGTCAACACAGACTCAGAATCTGATCACGAGTGCAAATATTTTATCATATTAGAGAGGTGAACTCTACAGAGCTTGGCTCGGCATCCATACAGAGCTTGGCTCGGCATCCATACAGAGTTTGGCTCGGCATCCAAACAGAGCTTGGCCCTGCATCTATACAGTTTGGCTCGGCATCCAAACAGAGCTTGGCCCAACATCAATAGCTTGGCTCGGCATCAATACAGAGCTTCGCCCGGTATCCATACAGAGCTTGGCTCGGCATCCATACAGAGCTTGGCCCGGCATTCATACAGAGCTTGGCTCGGCATCCATACAGAGCTTGGCCCGGCATTCATACAGAGCTTGGCTCAGTATCCGTATAGAGCTTGGCCCGGCATTCATACAGAGCTTGGCTCAGTATCCGTACAGAGCTTGGCTCAGCATCTGTACAGAGCTTGGCCCGGCATCCATACAGAGCTTGTCTCGGTTTCCGTACAGAGCTTGGCTCGGCATCCATACAGACCTTGGCCCGGCATCCATACAGAGCGTGGCCCGGCATCCATATAGAGCTTGGCCCGGCATCCATACAGAGCTTGGCTCGGCATCCATACATAGCTTGGCTCGGCATCTATACAGAGCTTGGCTCGGTATCCATACAGAGCTTGGCTCGGTATCCGTACAGAGCTTGGCCCGGCATCTATACAGAGCTGGGCTCGGCATCCGTACAGAGCTTTGCTCGGTATCCGTACAGAGCTTGGCCCGGCATCTATACAGAGCTGGGCTCGGCATCCGTACAGAGCTTTGCTCAGCATCCGTACAGAGCTTGGTTCGGCATCCATACAGAGCTTTGCTCAGCATCCATACAGAGCTGGGCTCGGCATCCGTACAGAGCTTTGCTCGGCATCCGTACAGAGCTTGGCTCGGCATCTATACAGAGCTGTGCTCCTCATCCATACAGAGCTTTGCTGGGCATCCGTACAGAGCTTGGCTCGGCATCTATACAGAGCTGGGCTCGGCATCCGTACAGAGCTTGGTTCGGCATCCGTACAGAGCTTGGCTCGGCATCCGTACAGAGCTTGGCTCGGCATCTATACAGAGCCGGGCTCGGCATCTATACAGAGCTGGGATCGGCATCCGTACAGAGCTTGGCTGGGCACCCATACAGAGCTTAGCTCTGCATCCATACAGAGCTTGGCTCGGTATCCAGTCTGTTGTGAAGCTATCTGAGGTATACCAAGGTCGCATTCATTATGTGATCTGTGTTTATAACAAGTAAAAACTGTATCCTGCTACATGTAAACTTATTTTTTGGTCATTTAACTCCTGCCGACAGGTTTCTAGTGTTCGTTATTGTTGACAGTGCTTGTTCAATAGTTACTTACACATGCATTAGGGGCAACATAAAAATCCTGAACTAAAAACTTCGAAGCAAAAAGGCATAAAGTGAAGTAAAGGTCCCTTTTCCCCTCCTTTAGGCCTATCTATATATATACAAAAATCAATGTTTGTGTGTTTGTTTGCTCCCTATAGACTCGGAAACTAGTGAACCGATTTAGCTGAAATTTTCAGGATATGTTTGTTGTGATACCGGATTTTGAACTGTCGTGGTTTGAAATTCAACCTATCACTGTTAGAGATAGGTGACCACAATTTATGCCAAAATATACGCAACTAATATTTATAACTTTAGTGATTTCTAATTATAGCCACGTTAGTAATTGCGCATGCGCCGTATTTACCATTCGCCGGCGAGTTACGTGCAGCCAACGCCTTCTCTAATACTAATACATAGAGTAGGTCGTGGTACAGCAAACAAGACTATCTCTATATTTGCCACAATAACCATATTAAACACGATTTCTATTTTCTTTTTTTTTTTCAAACAACCTTCGATTGGGGGGGGGGGGGGGGGCAATCAAGGACTATCTCGACGTCGGCGCAGACAGTGACTGCACTACTGCGACATTAACTTCATTAACCGTGTTAGACACGTGCGATTTCTATTTTATTAATATATCTGGAGTATCTGTCTACGAGAAAATAATTGCCTGCGGTTTTGAATTGTGTTTTAATCTACAGTAGTAGGGACTCACATGTCTAATAGTTGAGTTCTCTTTTCGTTGTTCCGACTAAGTGGCTGCTTGGTCGAATGGTTAGAACACTGGGTTCATGTGCGGTAGACCTGGTTTCGAATCCGTAGTCTTTAAATTTTTTTTTTACCCCGGACTAAAATAATATCCTCATCTGCTCTGTCGTGGTGACAGCACTAGCCATGTTGCCTTAATATTTAAAAAAAAAAAAAAAAAAAAAAAAAAAAAAAAAAAAAAAAAAAAAAAAAACAAGTAAATGGGTAAACCATTTGATAATTAAATTTGACCATTTCGCATACTTATGATTGCATTGTTAAACTTTCCGATTGCATGGTTACGCTGAAATTTTATAGATTTTCATTTATTTTCATTTAGATTTAGTTATTTCATCTGTGTTGGAATTTTAAGCTGTGCTGTTTACAATGGCGTTCATTTCCTAATTATGGTGTTTTTTTTCCTGTGTTCGTTTGCTTTTCAAGTGTTTTTTTTTTTTCTTTCTCCCAACTACTTCAATGAGGGAAAGAGTTGTCGGTGAATTTGGGGGGAGGGGGGGGGGGGCAAACTATTAACTGAGAGAGCTTTAAGTCACAGTACCTGCTTTACCCACTTAAAGTAGCAGCAGCAGTAATAGTTGTTACACCAGGGCTGTTACACCATAGTGCTCTCATGTGAAGACCGCCGGTAAGGTTATGGCGTTCTTCTGTCGGCAAGTGAAATTATACATCCTAACCTGACCAGTCTGTGGCGACAGCACTAGCCATGCGGAACCAAATCTTCTGGCTCACGACTCGCTGTCTACTCCGATGGTAACACAGATAGCAGTGACATTATTTTAGTAGTTGTACTGGTACTTGAAGGATGATGTGGTAAATATTACACTAGCCCTATTCACTACCTTTTACAATTCCTGCTCCCTATTTTAGTCCAGATGGACAGGGATGTCAATGTCAGTTACAGTAACAACAAAATATCGCCAGTTAGTGATTTTCAAATTCTTCGAAGAGGGAGAGAGCAGTAGTCGGTGGAAGAGGGGAGGGGGTAATGACTTAAATTTAAGAGAAATTAAAGAGCTTTACACTTGATTTTCAAGTTCTCATTACCTAATTTGTTTATATTTTACTAACGCTACCTCCGCTTTTCTATTTTTTACGACTTACTTTGTTATTCACAAGTACAGTTGTAGCTTTACTTCCGTCCCCTATAAAAATACAAACAGCTTTAGCATGTGATAACCAAATAACCATTTTTGTTACTGTGCTAATAACACCATTTAAACGACCTCTAATATAAAGACACAATTATAAGGTGCGTGTTCTAAAGTTGGAAAACCAGACTATCGCTATATCCGTGCAGAGAATGATTGCGACATTATCTGTATTATCACGTGCGATTTCCATTGTCTTTCTTTTCCAAAAACCTTTGATGAGGGAGATAGTAGTAGGTGGATTTAGTTGTGGTGGTGGGCGGGGATCAAAGACTATCTCTATATCTGAGCAGACAATGATTGTATTAGACACGTGCGTTTTCTATTTTCTTTCATTTCCATTTAGCCAAACTATGCCACAGCAACGCGTGGCCGGGTACAGCTAGTTGGGAATATAGGCTAGACCTATATTTTTTTATAGACCAATCGGCAGCAAGTAGGCATCATGGGATTTAAGTACTCTGTAGTTTATGCTCGTGTCGCTAAGGAACTACCAATAGCTGAGGGTTTTGATGCTACGATCATACACTTAATAGTGTCACCTACTGTGGGTATAGTGTAAATTCAGGTGTAATTGCTCACCACAAAGGAAGATAAATAAATAAGATAACAAAGGAACCGTCCTTGAAAAAGCAGGCCATCAGGCGGCTAAAAAAGGACTAAGCTTGGAATTTTTGTTTGATTTTAAACGATACGATACGATACGGGTATAGTATTGGTTATCTTGTAAACTTCGAAGTATAGATAGGTTTTATTTGTCCTTTACTGCGGGGAATGGTGGAATTTGGGGGGGGGGGGGGGGGGGGTTGGTCTGGACATCTTGATCAGTAAATTGGTACTGAAGGGGGCAGCAAACAGGAAGTTGTTTTCTGCGAAAACCGTTTATAGTTAGGAAAGATGAAGAAGCAAATACCAAAACAAATGGTAAGTTCTCTCTCATGCAAAGAGTGTTTATGGATTTGATTTTTGATTGTAAGCTATTACTGAATGAAGTAGCTAGGAAACGAGATTCTCGCTGAACACTTGGATAACGACAACAATTGAAGAAGAGCAGCGTCTCGTAATGCGTCTATCTATATCTAGGCCCAGAGCTCACAATGAAGGAGACTCCTCCGTGATTAGTAGAATTGTGTAAAATCCTAAATCTGACCAAGAAGGCAGATCCCAGAAACCCCATTCAACCTCCATAGAAGGTTTGATTAGGGCACCAGAAACGTTTACAGAAGCATGTTAACTGCAGTACTATGCGGGGAAGCGGGGAAATAACGATTCTGGGGTCGACCCAACCTACAAAAAAAAAAAAAAAAAAAAAAAAAAAAAAAAAAAATAGGTACTTTAAATTCAGTTTCAAAAGTGATGGTGACTAACTGACATTAGTATTTCTGACGTAGGTTTAAGAAGATGTGGGCTCAACACTAGGTGGCCCGGAGGTTTCAGGTAAGTAAGTAAATAAGTTAGGTTATATCAGGGCCCCCGACAAAAGCGAAGGCGAGGCTTTGAAATATCGAAAAAATGCGCCCCACATTGGGACGGCGAATTTAATAAGGCCTCATGTTAATGTTACCCTGTCAAAACTCAGCGGAACCTCCGTGGCAAAGTGGTCAAACCGTTAACATTGCGCTCTGTAGTTCGTTGGTTCATTTTCCCATTGCGTTATTTGATTCATAAGGGCATTTTTGTCACTGAGGATTGCGACTGTAGCTTTCGACTATGCTGACGGCAGAAGACCACTCGCTCTACAGAGACTGAAACATGTGGGATAAACGTTGGGTAACGAAGATATCTCGTTGTAAATACTTAAAGCAAGTTTTTAAACTGAAAACGATTTTTGTTTTCAAGCTATGAAAAAAGTGCTTTTCATACTATTAACGTATCCAACAACAACTGTGTCGAATGTACTATCTGAGAGATCATACCTGAGCCTTTGTTTTAGAGCTGTACAACTCTCACCCAAAGATTTCCTTCATCATTTGTTGTCATAAGTTTTCCGAACCATCCCACGACACGCCTTCGTGCAGGCGTGGCCTTCGCTGTGTGACAGTGGATGTTGTGGTCCTTTGAACAGAGGATGTAGACGGAGATAATGATCGACGGACTGTGGAAATCGGCGCTGCCAAAAATCTACGATTGGATGCTTGTGTTCTTGGGATTCTGGTCCACGTTTGCCACATTTCGTCTCGTCTAGCTGCTGGTGTTTCCCCGGGACCTATTGAAGACGCTGGCACTGCGATATCTCTACCGGGCGTTCGTGGTTTCTCGGAATCAGAAGAACTGAAAGAGTCACAACCTTCATCCCCGCCCTCAGAACCACTTTCAGAACGGACATCGTGCTCATTAGCGATAGTGCAGGCAGAGGAAGGGTGACCGCTGTCCGCTGTGGACATTCTTTCGCGACCTCCTCGACTTTCGTGCAGACGTAGATCAGGACTGATGCTTGCCGGTTCTATGTCGCTCTGTGAGAGACTGCCGGAGGCCTGGTCGGTGTTGGGAGAACTCGAAGACTCCGAGAGATTCTTACTTCTGGTTCGTCTGGTTGAAGATTTGCTGGTAGGCTTGGCTGAGGATGATCGGTGACGGGATTTCTTTTTCTCCTCAGATGTGGAAAAATTAGGACAGGTAGGCTGCTCACCTTTAGCGTAAACCAATGTGATCTTAATCGATTTTTTACCAGAACTGATAAAGTACGATTTGGGTGCCAGGGACGCCTTCTCTTGCTGGAGAAGGGCAACAACAGGTCCAGGCAGGGGATACTCCATCAACTCAATGTACACCACAAGAAACAGTTGCGGGTCCACGGAGTCGAGACTAAAGAAACACATGTGGGATGTTTACACGTATCCTTTCATGAAATTATCCAGTCTGACATTGATGAAACGCCGCAGACAAGAGGAGCACACACTTTCGGCTGTCACCGTCACAGTGAATCACTCTCATTCAATATTCGATTAATTACCGGCGCATGTCAGTGCTTACATTCAGCTAAAGCTGCTTAACGTGATGCCGAAAGCGTAGATATTCTGTTTGCTGTTTTCGATCAAAAGGCCAACCTGGCAATAGAAACATATGCAATGTGCGTTAATAAAGTAAAAGATGTAAACGACCCTTTTTCACTCCTTTAAACATATTGGGTATACAGATCAATCGACGCTCGAGGGGTGATGTCGTCAGCATCACACTGACCGCCTTTACTTTCCAGGACTACACCTGGTACTCACTCAAGGTTAGGTGGATCTGGGAACCATCATCTTTTCTGAAAAAGTCCTGCTCCATCAGGACCCGAACCCACGACCTTTCGATCCGCTATATCACAGGGGCTGCCACTTCATGACAGTACTTTTCTAACTATACGTATTGTTTTAAGTAAACTCATGACGATTGTCTCCACTGCTGTTCATATTCTAACATCTACAACATGAGGACAATCTAGTGATCAGCACTCGATGGATGATGTGATCAACATCACACCGACCATCTTTACTTTCCATTATCTTTCCCTATATCCATTTGATACCAGGCCAGCCATAAAATCCAATGTCAATTATTGCTTCTGAGGCAAATATCATTTCAAACTAATAACTGGTGTGTGTAAAGTGTTTTCAATAATGATAGTTAATAAATAAATAAATAGCCATTAGTGACCAGTGAGGGTTATCACCACAGCACTCTGGACAGATCCCTAGATGCTGCGATCTCCTCCTCAGTAGCTCCATAAGAGTAAAACGACTGATCATCGCCTTCTATGTTGATTAACCAGACACCGTGTGCCCTTGGTAAATATTTTCAAGTCTGGCTGCTCCAGGCTGCACCTCCATTGTCCACCAGTCTGGACAGGGATTCTGAGCTCTGTACTTGTTATTGCCATATGCATCTCGCTTGTTAATGACAAATCATGTCCAGTGTTGGGCCGGTCGTGGTTCCCGCCTTGTTCGCCAGATCATCTACACGCCCATTGCTTTAAACACTCGCATAGCATTTTAAAAAAACACACGCACACACGCATAGGCACACACACACACACACACACACACACACACACACACAGACTCACACTCATATACAATATGTGCGCTTTCTGTTGTCAGTCTACAGAAAAAGATATTAACACACATAGAGAGAGAGAGAGAGAGAGAGAGAGAGAGAGAGAGAGAGAGAGAGAGAGAGAGAGAGAGAGACTCACACTCACATACAATATGTGCTCTTTCAGTTGTCAGTCTACAGAATAAGATATTAACAAACAAAAAAGTGAAGCAGATTAACCATTAACAATGATTTATATCTATCCCATTGTTGTGTGTTAAAAGGTTCTATATTACTAAAAAATTGTTTAGAGGAGGATAAACTTAATAACACTGACAACGGATGTTTTAGTAAATATTGTTTCGTTGTTCAAAAAAGAATAATAATGTCATTATGTGAAGTGGAGGTAAAAATTTTTAATCAGACAAACGGTACGGTGGACTAGAGATGTTTGATAACCGTTGGTCTGCAGGATATGTCGTGTAAGTTAATGAACAGAATTAGTCAAGTTAGTTAGCTAGATTGGTGCTCGGGAACCAACCCTCGTGGTTCATTGGCTAGCACGCGTGCCTCTCGCCCCGTTGACCTGTGTTCTAATCTTCTTCGAGGCGTGATTTGTTTCTATTAAATCTTAACTTAACAGCTGGTACAAGGACATGCAAAGACAGCGATGACATCCACTAAGCCTAACAGTTGGTACCAGGACATGTTCTGTGAAGCAAAGACCGTGACGACATCCACTAAGCCTAACAGTTGGTACCAGGACATGTTCTGTGAAGCAAAGACCGTGACGACATCCACTAAGCCTAACAGTTGGTACCAGGACATGTTCTGTGAAGCAGGGACCGTGACGGCAACCTCCACTGAGCACCAGCTGGTCCATGCTTTGAAAGCTGGACCATATGTCCCCACAATGACACGAAACGTTGTTGTGTACAGATTTATAATGAGATATAACCGGTACATAGAGGAGATCAAACGACATGCACAATAAGGAGATCAAACGACAGACACAATGAGGAGATCAAACGACAGACACACTGAGGAAATCAAACGACAGACACAATGAGGAGATCAAACGACAGACACAATGAGGAGATCAAACGACAGACACAATGAGGAGATCAAACGACAGACACAATGAGGAGATCAAACGACAGTCACAATGAGGAGATCAAACGACAGACACAATGAGGAGATCAAACGACAGACACACTGAGGAAATCAAACGACAGACACAATGAGGAGATCAAACGACAGACACAATGAGGAGATCAAACGACAGACACAATGAGGAGATCAAACGACAGACACAATGAGGAGATCAAACGACAGTCACAAAACGACAGTGAGGAGATCAAACGACAGACACAATGAGGAGATCAAACGACAGACACAATGAGGAGATCAAACGACAGACACAATGAGGAGATCAAACGACAGACACAATGAGGAGATCAAACGACAGACACAATGAGGAGATCCAACGACAGACACAATGAGGAGATCAAACGACAGACACAATGAGGAGATCCAACGACAGACACAATGAGGAGATCAAACGACAGACACAATGTGGAGATCAAACGACAGACACAATGAGGGGATCCAACGACAGACACAATGAGGAGATCAAACGACAGACACAATGTATGTCATCGCGGTGCATGGAGTCATGTCTCTTTAGAAACCTCTCAGCGACAACTATCACAATCGGCAATGAAACAGAACATCCCAGCAGAGATGTATTTTTACTAGTACCTGATTAGTGCTAATTTTGTTCAGATGAACTCTTGATTCTTCAGTCCCGTGGAATTCGCGTTAACAAGGCTTTTGGTTATTAGTTCTTTCTTCTTGAGCCTGGGGCGGCGCATAAGGCAGAGGTCATGGCTCTCCATGTCTAGCGGGTTTTTGCCACCCGTTTAAGGTCTTGGATGTTCATTAGGCCTATGGTTGCGCTTTTCCTAATGATGGTTCTAAGCAGGGTCTCTCTTGGTCTTCTCCGTTTTTTTTTCCCCTCCAGCAGTCCATATGAGGGCTTGATTGTGCAGTCTTGTCTTATTCATTCTGAGTGCAGGGACGATGTAGTTCCAGCGGGATAAAATTGGATACAATATCTTGCTTGATATATTGTCTTTTTTGCGTAATGGATCTTAAATCTGTGTAGTGGAGTCTGAATATTCTTCAAAGACATTTGTTCTCAAAATCGTATGTATATATATATATATATATATATATATATATATATATATATATATATATATATATATATATATATATATATATATATATTCTTCAAATCTAGAGCTACCCATGTTTTCTAACTCTCGCATCCATAAGTTAGCACTGGATCACACAAGACTTGATGATCTTGAGTTTTATATGATTTGTGAACGTCTTTGACTTCCAGATGTTTGACAGTTTGTTAAAGACACAAGAAGCCAGTGCGATTCTATTTGATATTTTTGGCGTTGAATCCCCTGTATACGTCATGTTACTTCCTAGGTAAGTAACTAGGCTTTACTGTATTAAATAAACACGTAAAGACATTTACTTTGGTTATGAGAGACAGAGTATTTACCAACTTGATCCAGCTGCAGTATTTCTTCACTTCATCAAAGTCAAAATTATAATAAATTACCAAAAAACAAAACCCAAAAAATAGTTGAAGAGTCAAATCAAAGTAAAAGTCGATACAAACTGAAAGCGTAGCATTATGTTAATTTGAAAATAATTCAGCGAATGTTTGGCGTCAGAATTTTAATGAGAAAATTCAACAATGCGGTATGCTGCAGGCTTTAAAAAATACAGTTAACGTCATTGACAAATCTGGATATTAGGGCACGCGATCTGTCCTATACAGAACCTATAATTGCTTCGATTATTCATACGCCTGTCGCTGTTCAAACATTTCACCGTGTGTCTTGGCATTGTAAGAAAGGCAGCCGTATTCCAACATTTAGAGCTCTGGCATCTATTATGTGGTGGTGGTTTCGGCAAGGGGGCGGAAAAAGGAGGAGGAGACGATGACATTGAACATTAATTCAATTTTCGATAACCACGCCCTTTTTTTTTTTTCTTCTTTGCGTCATCTCTTGTTTATACGTTTTAAATACCGGTTTAAGATTTCAATGTGTATCTGAAATGTGATTAAATAATGACCTAAATATCCAACAGTAAATTATAACAGATGTCCCACACCAGGGGGAGACAATCTACCTTCTCTGCCGGGATATTGAATAACAGGAAAGGAAAAAAGAGTACGTACAGACGACGAGAAAACTGGTGGAGAACAGCCTAATCACTAGACAAAATGTCGGACAGTTTGGCGATATGGTATTACAGAAAATATGTATCGGAAATAACGTACAGTGCACGAGACGGTAGATAGACATAATAAAGCCACCTGCATAGACCATGAGAAGATAATTGTTTAAATGCCCGTTAATGTCGTCATATTAATTTCCAAAAATGTCGAAGTAATGAACTCTTAAATATGTCCTCTGAAATTATAATTTAGCAAAATTAGTCACAAAACGTCGCGTGCTTTACCTTATTAATTACCATAATACTGTACTTGTAACTTTTTAAATAATGTGCTTTCTTGCGCTGTGTGGTTCACTAGTCATTTCAAAACCATCTCTATCACAGTTATAATTTTGTAACTTCTACTGTTTTATTTCTAAGCGACACACTCTTTGTGGTGAAGTGCTCAAGCCACACACCCACACACAACCGACTTAAAAGAGGAAAATCTTGAAAGGGTCACACCCAGAAGCTATTACCTGGTAGGAATACAACTATTGTGTCTGAACATGGTACAGAAGAAGCTAAACCACGATTACGTATAAAGAATCACATGGAAGAATCTTCACTACAACTATCTACAGAAAAGTCACATGGAAGAACCTGCACTACAACTATATCTACAGAAAAGTCACATGGAAGAACCTGCACTACAACTATATCTACAGAAAAGTCACATGGAAGAACCTGCACTACAACTATATCGACAGAAAAGTCACATGGAAGAACCTGCACTACAACTATACCTACAGAAAAGTCACATGGAAGAACCTGCACTACAACTATATCTACAGAAAAGTCACATGGAAGAACCTGCACTACAACTATATCTACAGAAGAGTCACGTGGAAGAACCTGCACTACAACTATACCTACAGAAAAGTCACATGGAAGAACCTGCACTACAACTATATCTACAGAAAAGTCACATGGAAGAACCTGCACTACAACTATACCTACAGAAAAGTCACATGGAAGAACCTGCACTACAACTATATCTACAGAAAAGACACATGGAAGAACCTGCACTACAACTATATCGACAGAAAAGTCACATGGAAGAACCTGCACTACAACTATACCTACAGAAAAGTCACATGGAAGAACCTGCACTACAACTATATCTACAGAAAAGTCACATGGAAGAACCTGCACTACAACTATATCTACAGAAGAGTCACGTGGAAGAACCTGCACTACAACTATATCTACAGAAAAGTCACATGGAAGAACCTGCACTACAACTATATCTACAGAAAAGTCACATGGAAGAACCTGCACTACAACTATATCTACAGAAGAGTCACGTGGAAGAACCTGCACTACAACTATATCTACAGAAGAGTCACATGGAAGAACCTGCACTACAACTATATCTACAGAAGAGTCACATGGAAGAACCTGCACTTCAACTATATCTACAGAAGAGTCACGTGGAAGAACCTGCACTACAACTATATCTACAGAAAAGTCACATGGAAGAACCTGCACTACAACTTTATCTACAGAAGAGTCACGTGGAAGAACCTGCACTACAACTATATCTACAGAAGAGTCACATGGAAGAACCTGCACTTCATCTATATCTACAGAAGAGTCACATGAAGAATCTTCACTACAACTATATCTACAGAAAAGTCACATGGAAGAACCTGCACCACAACTATACCTACAGAAAAGTCACATGGAAGAACCTGCACTACAACTATATCTACAGAAAAGTCACATGGAAGAACCTGCACTACAACTATATCTACAGAAGAGTCACATGTAAGAACCTGCACTACAACTATATCTACAGAAAAGTCACATGGAAGAACCTGCACTACAACTATATCTACAGAAAAGTCACATGGAAGAACCTGCACTACAACTATATCTACAGAAAAGTCACATGGAAGAACCTGCACTACAACTATACTTACAGAAAAGTCACATGGAAGAACCTGCACTACAACTATATCTACAGAAAAGTCACATGGAAGAACCTGCACTACAACTATACCTACAGAAAAGTCACATGGAAGAACCTGCACTACAACTATTTCTACAGAAAAGTCACATGGAAGAACCTGCACTACAACTATATCTACAGAAGAGTCACGTGGAAGAACCTGCACTACAACTATATCTACAGAAGAGTCACATGGAAGAACCTGCACTACAACTATATCTACAGAAGAGTCACATGGAAGAACCTGCACTTCAACTATATCTACAGAAGAGTCACGTGGAAGAATCTTCACTACAACTATATCTACAGAAAAGTCACATGGAAGAACCTGCACCACAACTATATCTACAGAAGAGTCACATAGAAGAACCTGCACTACAACTATATCTACAGAAAAGTCGCATAGAAGAACCTGCACTACAACTATATCTACAGAAGAGTCTCATGGAAGAACCTGCACTACAACTATATCTACAGAAAAATCACATGGAAGAACCTGCACTACAACTATATCTACAGAAAAGTCACCTGGAAGATTTATTGATTTTCAGACATTGAATGGGTCCTTTTGTACACAGCTAGAAATGTTAGCATAATAGTCCAGATTACCCTCGACAAAAGCTGCAAAGAACACATCCCTGACACAGTGAGAACACATCCCTGGCACAGTGAGAACACATCCCTGACACAGTGAGAACACATCCCTGACACAGTGAGAACACATCCCTGACACAGTGAGAACACATCCCTGACACAGTGAGAAAACATCCCTGACACAGTGAGAACACATCCCTGACACAGTGAGAACACATCCCTGACACAGTGAGAACATATCCCTGATACAGTAAGAACATATCCCTGACACAGTGAGAACATATCCCTGATACAGTAAGAACATATCCCTGACACAGTGAGAACACATCCCTGACACAGTGAGAACACATCCCTGACACAGTGAGAACATATCCCTGATACAGTAAGAACATATCCCTGACACAGTGAGATCATTTCCGTGATACAGTAAGAACATATCCCTGACACAGTGAGAACACATCCCTGACACAGTGAGAACACATCCCTGACACAGTGAGAACATATCCCTGACACAGTAAGAACATATCCCTGACACAGTGAGAACATTTCCCTGACACAGTGAGAACATATCCCTGACACAGTGAGAACATATCCCTGACACAGTGAGAACACATCCCTGACACAGTGAGAACACATCCCTGACACAGTGAGAACATATCCCTGACACAGTGAGAACATTTCCCTGATACAGTGAGAACATTTCCCTGACACAGTGAGAACATATCCCAGACACAGTGAGAACATATCCCTGACACAGTGAGAACACATCCCTGACACAGTGAGAACACATCCCTGATACAGTAAGAACATATCCCTGACACAGTGAGAACATTTCCCTGACACAGTGAGAACATACCCCTGACACAGTGAGAACACATCCCTGACACAGTGAGAACACATCCCTGACACAGTAAGAACATATCCCTGACACAATGAGAACATATCCCTGACACAGTGAGAACATATCCCTGACACAGTGAGAACACATCCCTGACACACTGAGAACATATCCCTGACACAGTGAGAACATATCCCTGACACAGTGAGAACATATCCCTGACACAGTGAGAACACATCCCTGACACAGTGAGAACATATCCCTGACACAGTGAGAACATATCCCTGACACAGTGAGAACATATCCATGACACAGTGAGAACATATCCCTGACACAGTGAGAATACATCCCTGACACAGTGAGAACATATCCCTGACACAGTGAGAACATATCCCTGACACAGTGAGAACATATCCCTGACACAGTGAGAATATATCCCTGACACAGTGAGAACACATCCCTGACACAGTGAGAACACATCCCTGACACAGTGAGATCATATCCCTGACACAGTGAGAACATATTCCTGACACAGTGAGAACACATCCCTGACACAGTGAGAACACATCCCTGACACAGTGAGAACATATCCCTGACACAGTGAAAACATATCCCTGACACAGTGAGAACATATCCCTGACACAGTGAGAACATATCCCTGACACAGTAAGAACATATCCCTGACACAGTGAGAACATATCCCTGACACAGTGAGAACATATCCCTGACACAGTGAGAACATATCCCTGACACAGTGAGAACATATCCCTGACACAGTGAGAACATATCCCTGACACAGTGAGAATATATCCCTGACACAGTAAGAATATATCCCTGACACAGTGAGAATATATCCCTGACACAGTGGACACTAGTCAAAACGCTGATTGACAAGATCTCAGGTGTACGAGAGGAAGTCATTAAATACAGGCAACTGCATTAATACATTTTTACAAGCATAAGGAACAAAGGTGTTCTGTGTCCGATTTCGCGTCCTAGTCTTCCTGCCGTGCAACATATGTAGTCCACTGATCCACAAGACTGTGGATGCCGGTGGGTGGAAGCTTTTTGGTATGGCCAGTAACCAAGTTTGCTTCCGTTGTTTTCGAACTCTCGCATCCATAAATTAGCACTGGAATCGTCATTTGCAAATCTCTGACCCAGCAGATGTCCTTTCAATGGGCCAAACAAATGAAAGCCCGATTGTGACTCATGTGGACTTCTACAGCAATTTCTTCAATAGCGTCTCCTCTGCTGTCACGGATTCGCACCTGTATCTGCTGTTTCACTGTCTCGGTTGCCAGGCTAACAAGAGTCCCACCCCGCTTGTAATCAGACATCTACACACTTTCCTCTGACACAAACATCTATCCTTTTTAACCTTCATTCTTGGAAAGATTTCAGTAAGTTTAACACCTTCTGTCCAATTTAAAAAGAATCACACCTCGTTGCTCTTCCAAGGTGCATGTAACAGAGCTGTGGGTAACCATCTAATACGAGCTGTTGCGCATGCGCATACTGCTAAATCGTCACTGCATGTCCTTTGGGTATTGCAAGGGGTCATTCTGCGTCCTGAAATAATTTTTGTTTTTTCTGCATACTGTTCCATGCAGACTGATCAATTGCCTTTACTTACTGACTTCCCCTCGTATATAATGTTAAGGTTTGCACGGACGGATCTATCACCAGGGGCGAGCACAGTGCATGCACGTTCACTGTGAGCACAAATAGTAAAACCATTAACTCGTTCTGTTGCAAGGAGAACTGCTTGGGGAGAGGAGGGGGGGGGGGGGGCAATGTGTGCATTACAAGTATTAAATATAGGATTCTATAGCACATGGACGAACAACCAGAATCCGAACTTCTCGCCAGATTTTACAGCTGGTAAACGCCAAGAAAAAGGCAAAGCGATGATGTAGAAAGCACACGTGAAAGACGGAAGCTATAACAGTTTGAACTACCTAATGACAGGTTGTAAGTCGATCGATGGGTTTGTCTCATCCGGGCTACTACCTAATGACAGGTTGTAAGTCGATCGTTGGGTTTGTCTCATCCGGGCTACTACCTAATGACAGGTTGTAAGTCGATCGATGGGTTTGTCTCATCCGGGCTACTACCTTATGACAGGTTGTAAGTCGATCGATGAGTTTGTCTCATCCGGGCTACTACCTAATGAAAGGTTGTAAGTCGATCGATGGGTTTGTCTCATCCGGGCTACTACCTTATGACAGGTTGTAAGTCAATCGATGGGTTTGTCTCATCCGGGCTACTACCTTATGACAGGTTGTAAGTCAATCAATGGGTTTGTCTCATCCGGGCTACTACCTTATGACAGGTTGTAAGTCAATCGATGGGTTTGTCTCATCCGGGCTACTACCTAATGAAAGGTTGTAAGTGGATCGATGGGTTTGTCCCATCCGGGCTACTACCTAATGAGAGGTTGTAAGTGGATCAATGGGTTTGTCTCATCCGGGCTACTACCTAATGACAGGTTGTAAGTCGATCGATGGGTTTGTCCCATCCAGGCTACTACCTAATGAGAGGTTGTAAGTCGATCGAGGGGTTTGTTCCATCCGGGCTACTACCTAATGACAGGTTGTAAGTCGATCGATGGGTTTGTCCCATCCGGGCTACTACCTAATGACAGGTTGTAAGTCGATCGATGGGTTTGTCCCATCCGGGCTACTACGTAATGAGAGGTTGTAAGTGGATCGATGAGTTTGTCCCATCCAGGCTACTACCTAATGACAGGTTGTAAGTCGATCAATGGGTTTGTCCCATCCGGGCTACTACCCAATGACAGGTTGTAAGTCGATCGATGGGTTTGTCCCATCCGGGCTACTACCTAATGAGAGGTTGTAAGTCAATCGATGGGTTTGTCCCATCCAGGCTACTACCTAATGACAGGTTGTAAGTCGATCGATGGGTTTGTCCCATCCGGGCTACTACCTAATGAGAGGTTGTAAGTCGATCGATGGGTTTGTCCCATCCAGGCTACTACCTTATGACAGGTTGTAAGTCGATCGATGAGTTTGTCTCATCCGGGCTACTACCTAATGAAAGGTTGTAAGTCGATCGATGGGTTTGTCCCATCCGGGCTACTACCTGGTAATCTGGTAATCCTAGTTTCAGCTTCATAGCAAACGGGTCACCCCACATATGCTCCGCTCCTGTGCCAACAAAAAAAAACGCAGCTCACAGTGTCACGCCATGCACTCAACTCAGAAGCTGGGCGACGAAACTACATCCTTCCAGTCTACAAATGGAGCAAAAATGCAACGGCCACCGTCTGGAAAAATATTTGCCACGGCTTAAAAAAAAAAAAAAAAAAGGTGGCCGTACCTAGCGTCCATTTTGACCGGAAGAATTATATGAGGGTTAATAAACGGTCACCCCAGCAGTACCCTCATTATTAGCTGGGGAAGGGACTTAGGACATTACATCCACCAGCAGGCGTCGCCCCTACAACGACCTGCTTGCCATCGTTAACGACTGTTCACCCAACAGCCATGCAGTTCTTTGGCACGAAGGAGACATCTTGAACTTGGGTTTCGTACTGCCGACTCCCTACTAAGATGTTATTTTATGTTCTGTTATCACAATTAATGTCACTGCACATTGGGCATACCCATGCGTGCTCAGTTCTCCGAAGCAGCAGCCACTCTAAAGTACTTCTACTAATTGTCCCCATGAGAAGCTGGTTATATTGTCTCCTTTCTCGGCCTCGAAGACGGCAAAGACATGCATCACCATGCTTAACTCACGCAATCGTGTTAGTGTCAGGGATTCCTCATTCTCCACTAGCCCGGTTCGTACAGCGTTGACTATGTCTGCTCTGTCCATACTTTTTCCTGCAATCATTAGTGCAGTGCCTGCCAGTTGGTCTGCTCGCTCATTTCCCTTCACGCCCGCATGACCCGGTGTGTAGATCCAGGTTACGGAGGTTAAGTGCGATTTCCTGATGCTTTCTATCCATTCAGAGCGCATACTGCCTGTTGCTATCTTCTGAAGCATATTCATTGAGTCTGAGACAATTACTACCTGTGTGGCGGTTTGCTCGGATACCCATGCTAAAGCTCTAGAAGCAGCGGCTATTTCCATTGTCATGCTTGACGTGGTTGTCTGGTAAGCGCCGCTGTCCTTATGTATTGTTTATTGTTTTCCCCTTTCTTTGCGCTGTGTATGCCCATGCTGACCTTGATCCGCGCTTCACGGATCCATCTGTGTAGATGATGGTATCTTCTGGGTCTGAATGCTGATCTATCAGTTCCCTTACTTCTGTGTCTACCGCCGCAGGAATTTGATCTCCGCAGTACCTTCCGAGTGTGATGACAACCTTAGAGATGCCATGCATGTCTACTGGTGTATTCGTCCATTCTTTTCCGTGGCTGATCACGTCTAGGTCACATACCTGCTGGATTAAGTCCTCAGCCTTTGCCATCCAAGAGCGGCCCCTTTTGAGACGCGTTCCTTTTGTGTCGTGAATAGCTTTGTGTAATGGGTGGTTAACATCTGCCGATACCCTCATGTAAGCCTTGACCTGTGCCACTTTGTATCTGCTTGTCATAGTCGGCAGACCCAGGATATAACGCATGGCGTTGCAAGAGGTGTCTTTTGTGCAGCCCAGTATGAGTCTCATGGCCTCATTCTGTACTCGGTCCAGTCTTTCTAGCTGGGTGTTGCTGACAGTGAGGAGGCCGAGACCATAGTCAATGACGCTAAGCACAAGCCCTTGATAGAGTAGGAAAAGTAGACGTTGTTCAATATCAGCTGCTGCTAGCACCTTGAGTGCTGTCAAACCTTTCCTGGCTCTAAGTATGACGTTGTCTACGTGGCATTTGTATGACAAGCATCTGTCAAATGTCATGCCCAGGTATTTCATGGTGTCAGTTCTCTCGATGTCCACACCACAGATGCTTACGACTGGCGTTGGTGTACTCACGATGTGGGTATTCAGAGAAAACCATGTTAAGGAGGCTTTGGACGGGTTCACATGAGCTCTTGATTCCTGGCACCACTCACTAAGTCTGTCAAGTTCGTGTTGTAGTGTGGTTGTAATTTCCTGCCTGTTTTTACCTCGACGGTAAACAAGGATATCATCTGCATACGACATTGTTCTGCCTAGACCTACGCGTTGTGCACTAGTGACTCCTGCTGTGTACACTTTGAAGAGCACAGGCGTCAATGGTGATCCCTGGGGCATACCCATTAGGACGCGTTGAGGTTCGGATGCCCATTCACCACATCGAAGCGACACTGTTCTTTCAAATAGCGCTGCTGCGATCCAATTGACCAAATTTGTTTCTATCTGCATATCCAACAGCAGTCTGATGAGCATGTTGTATGGGACGCTGTTGTACGCATCTTCTAAGTCAATAGCGGCTGCAGCCGTTTCTATTCCCTCCTGGAAACCCTCGTATGTGTCGTAGGCAAATACTGCAGCATTGCACCATGTATCTCTTCCTGGTCGGTAGCCACCTAGTGTAGCGGGGAATAGGCCACCCGACTCCAATATTTGGGTTAACGTCCTGGCAACTATTTTTTCCATGAGTTTTCCTATAGTGTTCTGGAGTGTGATGATTCTGTAGCCATTTATTCTCGTGTGGTCTTTTCCTGGCTTAGGAACCGGTCTGAGGTAGCTGTGGAGCCAGTCATCAGGAATAGTGCCAGTTTTCATGGTGTTGTTAAAAATCGTGGATAGTTCATCAATATCTGTCGCCTCGAGGCTTTTGAAGTGGCTGTATCTAATGCCATCAGGCCCTGGAGCTGTGTCCGGACAGGTCTTCAGTGTTGCTCTGATGCAGTCCGTTGAGATGTATACTGTATCATCGACTTCCTCCATTTCAGCCATCTGGATATCTTATAAACTCTGTCTTATCTGTTCCCTCTCTTCCCTATCTTTCTTTTCCGTCTGCAGAAGAAATCTGTGCAGGATAGCCTCGCCCTTGTCTTTATCCGATTGTAACACCACCCCGTTGTCCATCTTTAGCTCGGGCATAACAGAGGTTTGTTTGCCTCCGTTCATCTTTTGGTGAAGCCGCCAGAATTTTTTAAGTGATTTTTTATAACCTATTTCCTCGCAAAAATGTTCCCACATTGTGTGCTTAGACTCCTTAGCGAGTTGTTTAAAATGTTCAGTGAGTCTGTCTTTTTTGTGTTTAATGTCTTGTTTCAGCTCCTCAGTAAAATTCGAAGACTTTCTGCATTTCTCCCAGTCTTTGGTGGCACCTCGTTTCTCTGTCCAGGCTTCTGCGACTTCAGGTGTCCACCACGGGGGCTGTTGAAAGATAGCTTTCTTCTTTCCCGGTGTTCTGCGTGACCTGTCTCGCAGACGCCCAATTACATTAGGCTGATGTGCAGCGTACTGGAAAGTAGTGGCTGGTCTCTGATACCTTGTACAGATTGTTTGTTTGACCAGAATCCAACATGGAAGGTGATCGCTTCCATGATGTCCCAGTATGCCCCACTGGCAGAGTGCACTCATACTGGGAGAGACCAGCGTGAGATCAAGGGCACTGTCAGTATCACCTTCTCTGTCGGGGATTCTGGTGGGTCTGCCATCATTCAAGCAGATTAAATCCGTGTCTGTTAGTGCTTCCTCCAATGCCTCGCCCTGCTTATTGACCGTCGGATTGCCCCATAGACGACCTTTGGCGTTGAAGTCCCCACACATAATGATGTCGGTGGTTATCTGCTCACACATGTCACTTAATATTGTCCACTTTTCTTTGTCAACTTTATCATTACAGGCATAGATGTTGATTAGAGTGAAAGGTTTACTCCCGTCTACCTTTACGGCCTGGACCTGAATGTCGCTGTTGTTCCATGCACTCGTGTCTACAACTGAGGATGTTATTCCGCGCCTGACCAGGATCGCTTGGCCTAGGTGTTTACTGTTGTAGTACGTTTGGAAGCCTGAGACATTCAGAGCTTCTTCTGTATTCAGCCGGGTCTCCTGAAGTGCGATTACATCAGCATCATATATCAGTTTCTCTAAGATTGGGCCTCTCTGTCGAAAACTCCTGCAGTTCCAGCAAAGAATGCGGAGATTTCCCTTGTTAAGGCGTTCTGATTTAGATTGGTTTTTGCGTGTACCAGCCCGTCTATTGCGCCGTTTTCTGTCATGTTGTCTTCTTCTCCTTCTGTACCGTGTAGATGCTGCTGCATCGGATCTCAGCACAGACGCACGAAATCCGTAGCTCTGGCAAGGATTGAGTTCATCAAAATTGTCTACCATATTTAATTCAAAGAAACACAAAATATAGTGAGGGTTTATTAACTGTCACCCCAGTGGTTCGTGCTGGGTAAGGGGCCAGGGACGTAACACCCATCAGCACGGTGTCGCCCCTGTACGACATAACTGCCTTCCTGTGTGTGTAGCCTGATGAGGTAAAGGGAAACTATTTGTAAAAAGAGAACTCCAAATGTCTGTAATTATTTCTTCTTCTATTCGTGAACTCGCCCGCGTCAGAACAAATGTTGCTCCATTAAATGGCGCCTAGGTGTCCAAGGGAACGGGACGTATACTGGTTGATGGCTAATGTAGAGTAAATCAGTATCATGCTCCACGTTACACCGGTGTACAATCTATTCTCCTCTCTCTCTCAGATAGCAGCGGGAAAGTAGCCTTTAGAGGCCGCTGGAAATACCGCGCGTATAATGTTTGACGAAGTAACCTCGGAGAATGGGATGGCCCGGATGCCTATAGTTCAGTGTGCTAGTCCAGCTTCTAGCATTTTGTCTTTCTCTTCTCTTCCCTATCATTACCATCTTTTGAAACCGTTCAATTCTATCGTAGTCACACATGTTGTGGGACGTCTCTCGGTAAGCCAGTGTTCTGGGTGGTGATCAATCTCAGTCGGTGAAAAACGCCCACTGACCTTCACGTCCGTGGTTCATGTGTCTGTATCGTCGGCACATTTCCGCTCAAAATAAGTTTGAGAATGCTACAAAAACCACATTTGCATGCAATCATGACATCTAACTTCGTAAAACGATATTTCACTGCACGTCCAACGGAATAATGATGACAACGATAGTAAAAACATTGCTAGTTCACAGACACATTCTGAATGAAAAATCCAAATATTAAGCTACTACCTAATGAGAGGTTGTAAGTCGATCGATGGGTTTGTCCCATCCAGGCTACTACCTAATGACAGGTTGTAAGTCGATCGATGGGTTTGTCCCATCCAGGCTACTACCTAATGACAGGTTGTAAGTCGATCGATGGGTTTGTCCCATCCAGGCTACTACCAAAATGTTTACCTAACCGTCCGGAGAGTTAACAATCCCAGCCTGGATGGCACACCAACATGGTATATATTCCAGATACTCCCACAGAAGTTATAATTAAGGCACTGGTATTGGCAACACCAGCTAGGTGTAACCTGCAGTCCTGTGTGGCAGCCCCTGACACCGTAGATATAATAAACACATATCGTATACAAGAACTGATCGGCACTCATATAAAGAAGTAGAGAGATCAGTGGACACGCTTGACGACATTAAAATCGAAAACTATAGTTACCATGCTGAGAATCGAACCTGTCACATCTAAGTGACATCATTGTCAATGGACAGTTTTTTTTTTTTTTTTTTCAGAAATCAGACATTATCATGAAACAAAATATATATAATAAACAGAAGGGGTCAGGACAAGATACGTCACAAAAAGACATCCAGCCACATCCAAAAGCTTAGAATGTAAAGCCAAATTGTTCTCATGACAACAGCACTGTTGTCAGAAACAGCCGTGGATTATTAGGTCAAAGAGAAAACAAAGACTTCATTGTAGAACTCAGGTAGCATTCTGTACTATGGTAGTCAGCTTGTGTGATTCTACACAGTGTCTAAATCAACATACAACCAAGAGAACGGTTGTGGTCTTCATGACATGATATAACATAGAATCGGTTACACGGCCACTCCAAAGAAAAACTTGGAATAAGCTACACCACCACAAGGTCTAAAGAGTACTTGAAATAAGCTACACCACCACAAGGTCTAAAGAATCACTTGGAAGAAGTTACACAACCACAAAGTCTAAAGTCACTTGTAGTAAGTTACACCACCACAACGTCTAAAGAGTCACTTGGAAGAAGTTACACGACCACAACGTCTAAAGAGTCACTTGGAAGAAGTTACACCACCACAACGTCTAAAGTCACTTGAGAGAAGTTACACCACCACAACGTCTAAAGTCACTTGGAAGAAGTTACACCACCACAACGTCTAAAGTCACTTGGAAGAAGTTACACCACCACAACGTCTAAAGTCACTTGGAAGAAGTTACACCACCACAACGTCTAAAGTCACTTGGAAGAAGTTACACCACCACAACGTCTAAAGTCACTTGGAAGAAGTTACACCACCATAACGTCTAAAGTCACTTGGAAGAAGTTACACCACCACAACGTCTAAAAGTCACTTGGAAGAAGTTACACCACCACAACGTCTAAAGTCACTTGGAAGAAGTTACACCACCACAACGTCTAAAGTCACTTGGAAGAAGTTACACCACCACAACGTCTAAAGTCACTTGGAAGAAGTTACACCACCACAACGTCTAAAGTCACTTGGAAGAAGTTACACCACCACAACGTCTAAAGTCACTTGGAAGAAGTTACACCACCACAACGTCTAAAGTCACTTGGAAGAAGTTACACCACCACAACGTCTAAAGTCACTTGGAAGAAGTTACACCACCACAACGTCTAAAGTCACTTGGAAGAAGTTACACCACCACAACGTCTAAAGAGTCACTTGGAAGAAGTTACACCACCACAACGTCTAAAGAGTCACTTGGAAGAAGTTACACCACCACAACGTCTAAAGTCACTTGGAAGAAGTTACACCACCACAACGTCTAAAGTCACTTGGAAGAAGTTACACCACCACAACGTCTAAAGAGTCACTTGGAAGAGGCTATGTATCACAGTGTTTGGAAAAAACACGCACAGGGAACAGATTAACAATTACTACGTCTAAAGAATGGCGTTACAAAAACGTTACAACGGGTTTAGAGCGAGTGGAAGACCTCGGAAAATATGGATTGAAGGCATTAGGAACAGCCTTACAGAAATGAACATCAGTCTTAATAATGCTCTTGACATAGCTCATCAACAAACATTAAATCTCCCCCCGACACTTCGATGAGGTACATGGTGAAAGAGAAGAAGAAGAAGAAGAAAGAAAGAAAGAATGGCATGGAAGAAGCTACACAATCATAGCACCCAAAGAATCACTTGGAAGAAGTTACACCACCACAACGTCTCAAGAGTCACTTGGAAGAAGTTACACCACCACAACGTCTCAAGGGTCACTTGGAAGAAGTTACACCACCACAACGTCTCAAGAGTCACTTGGAAGAAGTTACACCACCACAACGTCTCAAGGGTCACTTGGAAGAAGTTACACCACCACAACGTCTCAAGGGTCACTTGGAAGAAGTTACACCACCACAACGTCTCAAGGGTCACTTGGAAGAAGTTACACCACCACGACGTCTCAAGGGTCACTTGGAAGAAGTTACACCACCACAACGTCTCAAGGGTCACTTGGAAGAAGTTACACCACCACAACGTCTCAAGAGTTACTTGGCAGAAGTTATACCACCACGACGTCTCAAAAGTCACTTGGAAGGGACTGTTACAGACAAAAACAATGCAGGCTAATGACTACTACGTAGAATCATATGGAAGAAGATACACAATGAATACGTACTCCAGCCCTTCCCCCCCCCCCCCAACAAAAGTCACTTGTAGGAGTCGTATCACTGTCTCTAAACACTCTTTGGAAGAGGCAAACAACTACTACGCCTAAAGACAAAAGTCACTTGTAGGGGTCTACGTATCACTGTCTCTAAACACTCTAATGAAGAGGCAAACAACTACTACGCCTAAGAATCGTGCAGAAAAAGCGACATCACCATTGCGTCTAAAGAATCGCTTGCAAAAAACGACACCACGAATACGTCTAAATCATTTGGAAGAAGCGAATGCACGATTACGTCTAAATCACTTGGAAGAAGCGACACCACAATTACGTCTAAATCACTTGGAAGAAGCGACTCCACAATTACGTCTAAATCACTTGAAAGAAGCGACTCCACAATTACGTCTAAATCACTTGGAAGAAGCGACACCACAATTACGTCTAAATCACTTGGAAGAAGCGACTCCACAATTACGTCTAAATCACTTGACAGAAGCGACTCCACAATTACGTCTAAATCACTTGGAAGAAGCGACTCCACAATTACGTCTAAATCACTTGGAAGAAGCGACACCACAATTACGTCTAAATCACTTGGAAGAAGCGACTCCACAATTACGTCTAAATCACTTGACAGAAGCGACTCCACAATTACGTCTAAATCACTTGGAAGAAGCGACACCACAATTACGTCTAAATCACTTGGAAGAAGCGACCCCACAATTACGTCTAAATCACTTGAAAGAAGCAACTCCACAATTACGTCTAAATCACTTGGAAGAAGCGACTCCACAATTACGTCTAAATCACTTGGAAGAAGCGACACCACAATTACGTCTAAATCACTTGGAAGAAGCGACACCACAATTACGTCTAAATCACTTGGAAGAAGCGACCCCACAATTACGTCTAAATCACTTGGAAGAAGCGACCCCACAATTACGTCTAAATCACTTGAAAGAAGCGACTCCACAATTACGTCTAAATCACTTGAAAGAAGCGACTCCACAATTACGTCTAAATCACTTGGAAGAAGCGACCCCACAATTACGTCTAAATCACTTGAAAGAAGCGACTCCACAATTACGTCTAAATCACTTGAAAGAAGCGACTCCACAATTACGTCTAAATAAGTTGGAAGAAGCGACACCACGATTTACGTTTAAATCCCTTGAAAGAAGCCAAGTACCACTGTGTCTAAAGACCACATGGAATAGGCTACACAGTCACGATGTCTAAAGAATCATCTGGAAGAGTAACCAAACGGATGCGAAACAAAAATTTTAAACACAGGGACACAAAATAACTGCGAACTAGTCGAACAGATTAGCACATAGGCAAACTGCGAACGTTTCAAATTAAGTTTTTAGTAGGCTGGAAAGAAAACTGTATCATTTAAACAACATAAAAACGGTCATACCACGTTTAAATATGACAAATCGGCTAGTCAAATAAGAACAAGATCGTTACCAGCAAGCTCCAGAGGAGTAGAACAGGATATACATTACAACACTACTATATTAAAAAACTAAATTCACGGAATTCGTTTACTGAAAGTTGCATGATACTGGTTACTAAATACATCACAATTACTCACGAGATCTGGAAGTGTATGCACTAACAATACACTGCAATGTTTTGTTACATTTCAGCGGTATTCAATGCTCAGAAATAGAAAACACAACGAAAGAGATATTACAAAATTTCCATTTATGGTTGAGCAACAAATTCTTCACTACAGAAACAAAAAAATTAAAACAAAAATACCTTTCAAATAAACACATGGGAGCAGTAACAGCTGAAAAGAAGAAAAAAAGAAGCCAAAGTCGAGGCTCCGCTGAAACATTCCATTATTTGCGCTTCCAACTTTGGCCTTAGTCACTCCCAGCAATTTGTTCTTATTGAGTACTGGCATTTTTATGTGAAGGAAGTCAGCGGTAGCCCTGCCAGAAGCAGACGGCGCTAGCTAGACTCAAAAGATAATGGTTCGTCAATAAAACTGCAATTATCTGAAGCCTAAGCACACGCCTGAAACATCTTGGCTCTTGCTGCTGCTCTATCGACGACACTTACTGCCGATAGATTCGCTTGTTGTACATTTCATGTATCACTGTGGGTTGTGGAGGGAGCTCGGGTGGAACCTGGATGTCGATTTTTATTTAAGGTTTTTGTGTATGTACATGCCGGCGTGTTTGCGCATGCCTGGAGCATTTTGCGTCAAGTGTTGATGCTTGCCCAAGCTTGGCTCTGTTAGAGAAAAAGCTGTTGTCTTAACTCTGTTTCTGATCCTGGCATTGTTATGTTCAAAGTATCTAGTTTCGGTCACAAATCTGAGGAACAATTGGCTAGATAGAATACACGGAGATAGAGAAAAGGGGCTTTTTTCTTTAGTCTAGAAGAAAGGTGCCGGTACTCACCACAAAGACAAAAGTTGCAGGTGCATACCATATAGTTTCTGTTATAAACGTGCGGAAAAAAATCAATGCCAAAAAAGTGCCATTACTTCGTACCATTACATACCGCTTGAGGAAATAAATTAAAGAACCACTGGTCTAGGGTTCGGAGAAAAATTATAGTTGAAATGGTGCAGGATACGTTGAGTCGTCAAGAACACATCTTTGTGTGTGTGTGTGGGGGGGGGGGGGGGGGAGGGGAACGAGTTAAATAAAATATAAAATATAATCATAATGCAAAGAATTATAACAGCAGTGGCATATGATACAAGTATTACAGGATTATTAGTATGAATACAGTAACAATGATCTATGCTTCAATGAGTTGAAGAAATCGTGATCTCAGGTATATTGGATTAGAGAAACGACTCTAGGATTTCTTCTTCTTCTGCGTTCGCCATTAAAAAGCGATTGGCACGCTGTCTCATAGTTTACAACTAGGCTGTGATATCGTGCGCGTGCGACACTTACTTGCATCGCTGCCCATATATGATGAACGGTAGAAGGTGTTTACGTGAAAACATGTACCTTAAAATCTTAACGGACATGGGACACCTACCCGAAGCCTTGTGGGATAGTGAGAGACATCGGCTGAAAAAAAAGATAGTTCTTGGATGTCACACGCAGAAGTCACGATAAACTGTCTTCCACTGACAAGTGCTGCCCAGAAAAACAAACACAGAGTGATAGTTACTCTGGATCGAGGATGCTGGGAACGAAAAGCTGGTGAAACAGAAACATCGGTGCAACAGCTGATCATTTATATTCATAGTTGGGTCTGTAGTCAAAGGTAAGAAGAGTGGGTGTAATTTTGTTGCACAGGTGAATGGATACTGCTTGAAAACACAGCGCCTCACGTACAACGTCACTACATGCTGTATGGGAATGGAGGTGGAGGCATTAACAGCAGCTTTTCGATAGCCTAAGAGCAGCACAGCCCAGCACGTTGTAACTGCAATGGGCTCACAGAGAATGCTTTGAAAAATAAAACTCACGTCCTACGCGTTGAGTGGCTTGCACCGCTTGATAAGACTCAGTCAGACAATGTCATAGATTTTCTTTCCCGGAAAATTCAGATGTGCGGGGTAATAACAAGCTAAAAGACTGGCTGTTGTCGAACATCTGGGTAGCGAGCTACTTTATGATAAAGCTGACGCGAAGAAGGCTGGCTGGGAACAAGTGGACAGTGCAGCAGAACAGAGTATCTATAAACAGCAGACACGTCATAGAAAAACTGAAGTACATTGTGACAGCTCGAAAATTGGAGAGGAATAGAAGCAGAGTAAAGTCGAGGGAAATTTTTTTTTTTTAGATATCTGGTATAAGCTAACATTTGACAGATATGACCAAAGCCAAGCACTGTGGACTGTAAGAATGAGGAAAAGGGTAAAAACATGTAATGTTAATACTAGGGCTTCTTCTACGTTCATCCTTACATGGCGATTGGCAAAAATGGTGTCGAAATTTGGGAGCTCAGGCACCTCGAATGCCCCCCCCCCCCCCCCCCCCAAGAATTCTGAGGAGGTAGGGCTGAGCTACCTTTCCTCGCATAATAATTTGTAATTGGTGGGCAAAGGCTTCCAACCCCGCCCCCCCCCCTTTTTCCTTTTTTCACTCCCCATTTTCCTTAGAAAATTTACAAGGAAGCTAAATGACTCAGTCAGTTAAAGTAGTAACAATGACACAGTCAGTTAGAGTATTAACAATGACTTAGTCAGTCAGAGTAGTAACAAGGAGATGAATGGCGCCTTTGCTGTAACAACTAGTAGCCTTACAATGGAAACTTTGGCTGCAACAAGGGCTTTAGCATGGCTTGGTACTCAAAAGTCCACACACGAATGCTTTCTTAGTGACTCGATGAATATGCTTAAAAAAATCCAGGCTTGATTTATTAGGCAGGAAAGGATTGAAACACTAAACTTTTCACAAATATCTGCCCTAACCTTCATCTTTGTGCCAGGTCATTGCGGGTGTTCAAGGGAACGAGTGTGCAGACTATCTTACTGACACTGCAGTTGCTAGGGTTGGCTCAGTACTGGAAAGAAGTGATGTTATCAATGCTATGCGCTGCACTTACTGTACCGAAGAGCACATGACTCCATATCCTTGTCTAGACTGCTGGACATGCGGGTGTAGCCTAGAGCTGCAAGAAATGAACATTTCACTAAGAGGACAAGACATCTCATTAACCAACACAGAACAGGCGTCATCAGTCTTTTTACACTTGTGGAGCTTTTGGGGAGGAGATCAAAGCACCTATAAATCTGTCCGGAGTGCTGTGATGATAATCCTTACTAATCACTAATCACTAGAAGTAACAATGACACAGTCAGTTGAAGTAGTAACAATGGCACAATCAGTTGAAGTAGTAACAATGGCACAATCAGTTGAAGTAGTAACAATGACACAATCAGTTGAAGTAGTAACAATGACACAATCAGTTGAAGTAGTAACAATGACACAATCAGTTGAAGTAGTAACAATGGCACAATCAGTTAAAGTAGTAACAATGACACAGTCAGTTAAAGTAGTTAACAATGACACAGTCAGTTGTAGTAGTTACCATGACACAGTCAGTTGAAGTAGTAACAATGGCACAATCAGTTCAAGTAGTAACAATGACACAGTCATTTGAAGTAGTTACAATGACACAATCAGTTAAAGTAGTAACAATGACACAGTCAGTTGAAGTAGTTACAATGACAGTCAGTTAAGGTAGAAACAATGAGGGGTTTCCTTCTAAGTCGGAGTTTATCTGCCAAAGAGGCCGGGAAAAACATATTCTGTGTAAATAAGCCATGATGTGTAAAAAGTATTTGCATGCAAAACTCAGTTTCTGGAACAAGACTACAAAGACTACAAAGTGGACGAACAACCAGAACTTGAACTTCTCGCCAGAGTTTACAGCTGGTGAACGCGAAGAAAAAGGCAAAGAAATAATGTAGAAAGCACACGTGAAAGATAGAAGCTATAACAGTTTGAACTACCTAATGACAGGTTGTAAGTCGATCGATGGGTTTGTCTCATCCGGGCTACTACCTAATGAGAGGTTGTAAGTCGATCGATGGGTTTGTCCCATCCGGGCTACTTCCTAATGAGAGGTTGTAAGTCGATCGATGGGTTTGTCCCATCCAGGCTACTACCAAAATGTTTACCTAACCGTCCGGAGAGTGAATAATCCTAGTCTGGATGGCACACCAACATGGCATATATTCCAGATACTCCCACAGAAGTTATAATTAAGGCACTGGTATTTGCAACACCAGCTAGGTGTAACCTGCAGTCCTGTGTGGCAGCCCCTGACACCGTAGATATAATAAACACATATAGTTTACAAGAACTAATCGGCACTCATTTAAAGAAGTAGAGAGATCAGTGGACACGCTTGATGACATAAAAATCGAAAACTAGAGATACCATGCGGAGAATCGAACCTGTCACATCTAAGTGACATCATAGTCAGTTAAAGTAGCAACAATGCCAGTCATTTAAGTAGTAACAATGCCACAATCAGTTAAAGTAGTAACAATGCCACAATCAGTTAAATTAGTAACAATGCCACAATCAGTTACAGTAGTAACAATGCCAGTAATTTAAGTAGTAACAATGCCACAATCAGTTAAAGTAGTAACAATGCCACAATCAGTTAAAGTAGTAACAATGCCACAATCAGTTAAAATAGTAACAATGCCACAATCAGTTAAAGTAGTAACAATGCCACAATCAGTTAAAGTAGTAACAATGCCACAATCAGTTAAAGTAGTAACAATGCCACAATCAGTTAAAGTATTAACAATGCCACAATCAGTTAAAGTAGTAACAATGCCACAATCAGTTAAAATAGTAACAATGCCACAATCAGTTAAAGTAGTAACAATGCCACAATCAGTTAAAGTAGTAACAATGCCACAATCAGTTAAAGTAGTAACAATGCCACAATCAGTTAAAGTATTAACAATGCCACAATCAGTTAAAATAGTAACAATGACAATGCCACAATCAGTTAAAATAGTAAAAATGCCACAATCAGTTAAAGTAGTAACAATGCCACAATCAGTTAAAATATTAGGAATGACTCAGTCAGTTAAAGTAGTAACAATAACACAATCAGTTAAAGCAGTAACAATGCCACAATCAGTTAAAGCAGTAACAATGTCACAATCAGTTAAAGCAGTTATTATGCCACAATCAGTTAAAGCAGTAACAATGACACAGTCAGCTGAAGTAGTAACAATGACACAGTCAGTTAACTGTTTGAGTCCCAAGGAACGCATCATACGTTCATAGGTTCCTACCTAGAAGCCCAATGTGTATGATGCGCCAATATTATGTCTCTTTTCGCTACTCCTTGGGCCTGTGATCTTAAACCCCCTGGGACTCAAAGAGTTGAAGTAGTAACAATGACACAGTCAGTTGAAGTAGTTACAATGACACATTCAGTTAAGGTAGTAACAATGACACAGTCAGTTAAGGTAGTTACAATGACACAGTCAGTTGAAGTAGTTACTATGACACATTTAGTTAAAGTAGTAACAATGACACAGTCAGTTGAAGTAGTTACTATGACACATTTAGTTAAAGTAGTAACAATGACACAGTCAGTTGAAGTAGTTACAATGACACATTCAGTTAAAGTAGTAACCATGACACAGTCAGTTAAAGTAGTAACAATGACACAGTCAGTTAAAGTAGTTACAATGACACATTCATTTAAATGTGTAACGATGACACAGTCAGTTAAAGTAGTAACAATGACACAGTCAGTTGAAGTAGTTACAATGACACATTCAGTTAAAGTAGTAACGATGACACAGTCAAAGTAGTAACAATGACACAGTCAGTTGAAGTAGTTACAATGACACATTCAGTTAAAGTAGTAACAATGACACAATCAGTGTAAGGTAGTAACAATGACACAGTCAGCTGAAGTAGTTACAATGACACATTCAGTTAAGGTAGTAACAATGACTTAGTCAATTAAAGTAGTTACAACGACACAGTCACTTGAAGTAGTAACAATGACACAGTCAGTTGAAGTAGTTACAATGACACAGTCAGTTGAAGTAGTTACAATGACACATTCAGTTAAGGTAGTAACAATGACTCAGTCAGTTGAAGTAGTAACAATGACACAGTCAGTTGAAGTAGTTACAATGACACATTCAGTTAAGGTAGTAACAATGACACAGTCAGTTGAAGTAGTTACAATGACACATTCAGTTGAAGTAGTAACAATGACACAGTCAGTTGAAGTAGTTACAATGACACATTCAGTTAAGGTAGTAACAATGACACAGTCAGTTGAAGTAGTTACAATGACACATTCAGTTAAAGTAGTAACAATGACACAGTCAGCTGAAGTAGTTACAATGACACATACAGTTAAGGTAGCAACAATGACTTAGTCAATTGAGGTAGTTACAATGACACAGTCAGTTGAAGTAGTTACAATGACACAGTCAGTTGAAGTAGTTACAATGACACATTCAGTTAAGGTAGTAACAAAGACTCAGTCGGTTGAAGTAGTTACAATGACACAGTCAGTTGAAGTAGTAACAATGACACAGTCAGTTGAAGTAGTTACAATGACACATTCAGTTAAGGTAGTAACAATGACACAGTCAGTTGAAGTAGTTATAATGACACATTCAGTTAAGGCAGTAACAATGACTCAGTCAGTTGAAGTAGTTATAATGACACAGTCAGTTGAAGTAGTAACAATGACACAGTTAGTTGCAGTAGTTGTAATGACACAGTCAGTTGAAGTAGTAACAATGACACAGTCAGTTGAAGTAGTTACAATATCACATTCAAGTTAAGGTAGTAACAATGACTCAGCCAGTTGAAGTAGTAACAATGACACAGTCAGTTGAAGTAGTTACAATGACACATTCAGGTAAGGTAGTAACAATGACACAGTCAGTTGAAGTAGTTACAATGACACATTCAGGTAAGGTAGTAACAATGACACAGTCAGATGAAGTAGTTATAATGACAATGACACATTCGGTTAAAGTAGTAACAATGACACAGTCAGTTGTAGTAGTTACAATGACACATTCAGTTCAAGTAGTAACAATGACACAGTCAGTTGAAGTAGTTACAATGACACATTCAGTTAAGGTAGAAACAATGACTCAGTCAGTTGCAGTAGTTATAATGACACAGTCAGTTGAAGTAGTAACAATGACACAGTCAGTTGAAGTAGTTACAATGACACATTAAGGTAAGGTAGTAACAATGACACAGTCAGTTGAAGTAGTTACAATGACACAGTCAGCTGAAGTAGTAACAATGACACATTCAGTTAAGGTAGTAACAATGACACAGTCAGTAAAAGCAAATTTCTGAAACAGTCAATATTTTACATCAGATGTTATAACAGTTCTAGGATGGTTATTTTCCAACATCTAAACGCATTTGATGGGTGATATAGTCAACATCATGCAGACCGCCTTTAATTCCTAAAACATTTTAAGGTAATTATTTTATGATTAACAACCTGGGAGCCGAGTTAATTCTACTTCTTCTTCGTGTTCACCGACTTTAAACTCTGGCGGAAAGTTCTGGTTGCTCAACCACCACTGGACTATAGATTTGTTCCAGAACCTAAGTGTTGCATGCACAACCATTGTACAGATCTGACTTATTTCTATGCAGACTGAAGCTTCCCTGCCTCTCAGGCAAATGCACTGACTACAGTGCCAGCATACATACCTGTCAGTCACTGTTCTACCGTGGCCCCATGGGTAATGCAGAAAATACAACAACGATCAACGTATGGATATATAACTCTAAAATATTGGCTATTAGTCAGTGCTTGGAATATGTTGGCACAACTGTACAAAATTAGTTTTTCCATGTGGATTCTGGAGCTCTGTTTGGGAGGAAAAGGAACAGTCTCTATTCACCTCCCTCCCCCCTCTTTCTCCTCCCCCAAACAAAGCAAGTTGTGGGGGACAGCTAACTGGGGATTGATCTTTCATAGTCAGAGTGCATTTGCAGCAAGGAACCAACAGTGTTGTGTGCAAATTGGGCAGATCTGTAAAACTGAAGTGTAGGCAAACTTCAAGTGTTGATACAAGACTAGATTCAGAAGTGGACAAACAACCAGACCTTTCCTCTGCTGTTTTCAATCAGTGAACCCTAGAAAGATGCAGAAAAGCAGAGTGGGTTAATATAGTATCTTCCTACCACTGATATAGTTACAGTGAACATTCAAATAAAATGGACCTGGAGGCCCAACTAAATAGGCGGAGTACAGAGTATGGTTTCAATGTTAATTTTTTTTTTTAATATGAAAAAAAACAAACCCTGATTATTAACAATTAGTGAAAGAGGCAGCCAACAGTGAACATCACAGTAAACTGACAGATAGAAAATAAGTTGCAAGTTTCTCCTGTTTTGGACATGTAATGAAAGGTGATGGCAGAAGTGAAATATAAATCAAAAAGAGCGTAGCAATGACTACAAATATTTTCATGCGACAATTATTGACATCTAAAGAGATAAGCAACACATCACAAATTTTAATCGTCAAATGTTATACACAACCCTGCTGTATGGTGCAGAAATCTAGACAGTGACGAGGTAAATAGGAAATCAAACTGGAATTGTGAAAGTGAAAAAAAAAAGGGTCATTTATCATGGGGGGCAAAAAAAACATATCAAGTACAAAGGTTCTGAAGAGGTTTATGGAAATAAAACAGTTGCTGAAAAAAAAAAATCATTAAAAGAGGCTATTAAAAATATTGTAGCCACAAACAAATTTGTAAAAACCAAAGTGAAGGAAAATTAAACAGCAAGACACCAATAGGTAGACCATAGGCAGACCAGCACTTGAGTTTTTGCCTACACATCAATTTTACAGATTTGACTTATTTGTACATAGATGTTAGCTTCTCACCTTTCAGACAGATGCACTCCATCTCTGAAAAATCCACTCCCAATTAACCATTCCCAACAACCTGCTTGTTGGAGTGAAAAAAAAAAAAAGGGGGGGGGGGGGGGGGGGGGTGGGGGTTAGTAAGTTCCTTTCTCCTAAACAGAGCTGCAGAACCCACATTGGAAAACCTCACCTGGATCTACACACCTGGTCGATAATGAGCGAGATGACCAACTGGCAAGCAATGCATTCTTGCACGTGGGAAGAAGCTTAAACAGAGCAGATATCATCAATGCTGTATAAACTGCGCTAGTGGTTAAAGGTAAAGGTAAAGTCAGGAGATGTAAACCAGTGTCATTGCGCATGGTTATAAACCATAAGTGCTCTGCCACCAGTACGGACAGCTGATAAGAATTCTCCGCCTGTGTCGCCGTTCACACGTAACTCTGTGGCTACAGCGACATTCCTCCATTTACCCCAGAGTGTCAACTCTGGTACCCATGTCCTAGAGGCTGGGTGAACCCCGGGAGCCGCCCGGTTTGGAACACTGACCGTGGGCTGCAGCGAGTCGCAGCTGGATTTGAAAGCCAGCCTCTTATTGACTGAGCTGACGCGGCCCCCGGCTAGTGGTTACTAATCACGAAAGTCATCCCATCTCATTCAGGCCCCAGATTTCATGGCCGTCCTCGTGGGCTGTTCTATGTTTTAAGGGTGTTATGAAATACCTTCCAAAACTACACAGCTTTCTTTTCGTATCTGTTTTTTCTGTGAACGACTGTCATTTCTCAAATTTGTTGTTGTGATAAGGTCTCAGGCACCAAGGTCAACAGTGTACAAGAAAGAAGTACTGCTGGGGAATGCGCTGAAAGCGTCATGCTTTGAATTGAACAACTGATGTTTTTATTTTTACTCTCGTTGGCAGTGGCTGTTGTCAGTGGTGGATATGCTTGAAACAGTCAAAACAAGGAACACATGACACCCCTAGACTATAGGAGTGGGTGTAAAGCATGGGGAAGCACATCTAAGACAGGAGACATTATAACCAACCTCTCATGGAAAGAATTAGTAAAAGTACCTTGGAGTGGCTGCTGCATCGGAGGACTGAGCACATATGGGAATACCCAATGTGCAGTTACGTCAGTTGTGATAACATAACAAATCATTGATAGACAATAATAAAAGTAGGAAGACAACAATAAGAGACAGATGAACAATAAGACACACAAAAACCCAGTGTGTTAGAAATCTATTGCAGACAACCTTCACTGTGTAGACAGTACTAGGTTGATTCACTGATTGACTGACGTAAATAAAGTAGATAAATATATCAACCACCTAGACCAGAAGTAGTTACAGGAAACATGTGATTGGTTGTGCAGACTGGGTTAACATAAGAACTTCCTAAAACAGAAAGATTTTAAGTACAGTTTTAATATAGAGGTTTAACATAACAAATGTCTAGAACATAAAGAACTAAAGTAAAATTTTATATAGAGGTTTAACATAACAAATGTCTAGAACAGAAACAACTGAAGTACAATTTTAATATAGAGGTTTACCATAACAAATTTATAGAACAGAAAGAACTGAAGTACAGTTTTAAAAAAGACGGTTTCCATAACAATTGCCTAGAACAGAAAGGTTTGAAGTACAGTTTTAATATACATAATAACTATCTAGAACAGAAGGATTATAAGTATAATTTTAATATAGAGGGTTAACATAAGAAAAGTCTGGAATAAACAGATTTTAAGTATAATTTTAATATAGAAGGTTACATAGTTGTCTAGAACAGTTGTCAGTAAAGTAAATATCTGGATAGCTGTGCAGGTATGGTAAACTCTTTCAGTACCAGAGGAGAGTTAAATTAGTTGTAAATCAACACAAAATGTGTGCGTTGGTGCCAAAAGAGTTAATTTAAAAAAAAATTAATTAAAGGACCCTTCTCCCCATAGGTATCTTGGGTATATAGTACATGATCTATACTTTATAGACCAATTATGACTCGGTGGGTAATGTGATTTAAACAGGAGGCCACCTTTACGTCCCAGAACATTACCTGGCAACCATTTAAGGTTAGTTGACCTGGTAGCCAAGGTGAGTTTTCAAAAGAAATTAAACTCAATGCAAATTGGAACCCATGAATTTCAGACCAGCAGGTTAGCATCAAGCTTGTCCACCACAGCAACTACCTTAAAGAGTTCATACAACATTATATTATATATGCAGTGATGAGTGAAAATATGATAAGACTTTAAAAATAACATCCTCTTATCAAGAAAAGCAAACATATTTCTGTGAAATTTACTTGAATGATAATCTCAGTATTTAATAGCATGCTAAATTCAAAAATCATCATGTCTTAAGCTACAGCAGCACAATGGAAAAACGTTTTTCTCATTACAACCTGGCAATAAGACTCCTAGCCATTTTACTATCCTCTACCTCAATTATTTTCATGCTCAGATGTCTCCATTTATCCTGTGTTGACTTCATGCTGGTCAATGCTGGCCTATTTTGCATGCCTACTATTACTGTTCTTTCCAAACATTGTACGTTTAGTTTGGCTGAAGTATTTCAGTTTCTGAGCCAATGATGGTTTTTTTTTTTTTTTTGGTAGGCATTTTTCTTTGGTGTTCAGATCTTGTACAATTTTATGGGTTTTCTTCTTTTTCCTATCCAAAGTCTGCTAAGAGCTTCTCTATAATAAATTCTGCTAAAAAAATCCAAATTGTAATGAAAAGTAACAATATTATGTTAAAATGACCAACACTAAGTATAGACTCTAGGATAATATTTTGTTTTGTTAGAGAACTTTGCTTTGAAGTTAAAGCCCGTCTGCCTGTGGAGCAAGGCATCAACAGTCTGCACACAATATGCCAAATCTGGAAAATGGATGTCTTCACAACAATGAAGTTTTGGAACAAGATCAAAGTATGATATAGATAACCAACCAGGATTTTCACCAGAGTTCACAGCTGATGAATGCAGAAATTGTATTTGTAGTTTGGGAACTCAGTTTAGAGTTGATGAATGCAGAAGTTGTCTACATTAGTAGTTTGGGAACTTAGTTTAGAGTCGATGAAGGCAGAAGTTGTCTACATTAGTAGTTTGGGAACTTAGTTTAGAGTCGATGAATGCAGAAGTTGTCTACATTAGTAGTTTGGGAACTTAGTTTAGAGTCGATGAAGGCAGAAGTTGTCTACATTAGTAGTTTGGGAACTCAGTTTAGAGTCTATGAAGGCAGAAGTTGTCTACATTAGTAGTTTGGGAACTTAGTTTAGAGTCCATGAAGGCAGAACTTGTCTACATTAGTAGTCTGGGAACTCAGTTTAGAGTCGATGAAGGCAGAAGTTGTCTACATTAGTAGTTTGGGAACTTAGTGAGTCGATGAAGGCAGAAGTTGTCTGCATTAGTAGTTTGGGAACTTAGTGAGTCGATGAAGGCAGAAGTTGTCTACATTAGTAGTTTGGGAACTCAGTTTAGAGTCGATGAAGGCAGAGGTTGTCTACATTAGTAGTTTGAGTAACTCAGTTTAGAGTCGATGAAGGCAGAAGTTGTCTACATTAGTAGTTTGGGAACTCAGTTTAGAGTCGATGAAGGCAGAAGTTGTCTACATTAGTAGTTTGGGAACTCAGTTTAGAGTCGATGAAGGCAGAAGTTGTCTACATTAGTAGTTTGGGAACTCAGTTTAGAGTCGATGAATGCAGAAGTTGTCTACATTAGTAGTTTGGGAACTCAGTTTAGAGTCGATGAAGGCAGAAGTTGTCTACATTAGTAGTTTGGGAACTCAGTTTAGAGTCCATAAAGGCAGAAGTTGTCTACATTAGTAGTTTGGGAACTCAGTTTAGAGTCGATGAAGGCAGAAGTTGTCTACATTAGTAGTTAGGAAACTTAGTGAGTCGATGAAGGCAGAAGTTGTCTACATTAGTAGTTTGGGAACTCAGTTTAGAGTCGATGAAGGCAGAAGTTGTCTACATTAGTAGTTTGGGAACTCAGTTTAGAGTCGATGAAGGCAGAAGTTGTCTACATTAGTAGTTTGGGAACTCAGTTTAGAGTCGATGAATGCAGAAGTTGTCTACATTAGTAGTTTGGGAACTCAGTTTAGAGTCGATGAAGGCAGAAGTTGTCTACATTAGTAGTTTGGGAACTCAGTTTAGAGTCCATAAAGGCAGAAGTTGTCTACATTAGTAGTTTGGGAACTCAGTTTAGAGTCGATGAAGGCAGAAGTTGTCTACATTAGTAGTTAGGAAACTTAGTGAGTCGATGAAGGCAGAAGTTGTCTACATTAGTAGTTTGGGAACTCAGTTTAGAGTCGATGAAGGCAGAAGTTGTCTACATTAGTAGTTTGGGAACTCAGTTTAGAGTCGATGAAGGCAGAAGTTGTCTACATTAGTAGTTTGGGAACTCAGTTTAGAGTCCATGAATGCAGAAGTTGTCTACATTAGTAGTTTGGGAACTCAGTTTACATCAAAGTTAAGCAAATTATTATTTGTTTATTTGTTATAGTTTTTTCTAAACAATAATATTTCAGATGAATAGCTGCTGATGGGATGTTCAACCTCCTTGTACAAGAACTCAAATATGAGAAGCTGCTGATAGAATATCCAGTATTCTTGGACAAGAGCAGATGATTAAGAAGCTTCAAGTGCACATTGCCTGTTAGAAACTGTTTGGGTAGATAAATATTGTAAAAAGTAGGTCAAAAACAGACATACCCTGAGAACATTGGAAAAATAAAAAACTCTCCTAGCAACAGAATATTTCTACTATTTATAGATACAACCCCTGGAAAAGGTTGGGTTTGGATGGGTTTTCCAACAAACCTGAACAAACCACAAGTATGGGAGCCAGAGTAGCTGGCCTGCTTGTTTAGTGGCCCTGTGATCGTGTCATCCCTTCAAGCAAGCACAGATTTTTTTATGTCAGTTACCTAGCCATGAGGTAGACCAAGAACAAAATGGAAAGATAACATCAGAGACACTCTAAAACAGCATGATGCTCCTATGGTTGAGGCGGCCAAAAGAGCAAGAAGCAGAATCTTATATTGCTTTCTAAACCCGAAGAGGTAAAATATGAAGTAAAGAAGAAAAAGAAGAAGAAGTGACCTAAAATTAACTCAAGCTAAACTGTGCGCAGACATTTTCTGAAAATTGAACCTGACTAGTATGATAGTGATTCTATCAGCCCTCATGTGCTAGCATCAGATACATAAGGTTGTTCATGACAGGGAAAAGGGTATTTTACTTTTTACGTTAATGCTATAACATCAGCTGGGTCAGGTGGAGTGTGGGGGAGTAGTCTTAATTACCTCATAGCTTTTGGGAAAAATAAGGATGGAAAACAGACTGTGGGCTAATGTTTCAGTCATCAGATAAACTAGGACATTTGAAGGCAACATGTCTGCTAATCAATGACTACCAAAAATGAAAAGAAAAAAAAAGAGCCATTACTACCAGTATTTCCCACTTTTGCAGGTGGGGGTTTTTGAGCTTCAGGATTTTGGGCCTTATGGCTAGTGCTGTCACCACAGACTATTAGTATTTTATTTTTGCTGCCCACCACAGAAAAACTCCCAGTCTTAGAGAGGGTTTGAATCCAGGTCTCCTGCTTAAGAAACTCAGCATTCTAATTGTTCGGCCAGAAGCTCCTCAACCTGATGCTGCACATTCATATCACAGTCTTTGGTGGTAGGAATTTAATTACTTTGCTTCACAACTATTTAAGAAATTCTGTCTACGCCATTATTTTACAGGCTTTCTGGAACTTTAAGACCCACAAAGATCACCAGAAAAATTCTACTTAATGTCTTTTAAGCCATTCCGCTGAGCTTCAGTCATAAATTGAACAGCAAAATGAGGAAACCTCTCACTGGATTCTGTCTCATAAAACCTTAGAGGTAATTCATAGATATCTTTCTTCATATTTAGTAACCCTTGATGAGGAAAACCAGAACTACCAATGAAAGATTCCAGAACCTGTAATGAGTGGTCCAGCAAAGAAAGTCTCGGATGGATGGAATAAACTAAACGGTTTTCTACAGCTTCTGCAGCTGTGTAGCGATGAGCAAGAATAAGAGCCTCAGATAAATTTCTTCCATCTCCAATCTTCATTCTGTAAATAAAGTAAAAGACAAAAATAACATAGTTATAACCTAAAGCAAAGTCACATTATATAAAGAATTACTTAAATACACAAAAGACAACAAGCAAATGATTAGACCATAGTCTGTGTTTGCAACATTCATGATCATGTGAAGAATGACTGAATTTAAAAATATCAACCAGGAAGTTCTGTGAAGAGGAATACATACAGGCAGCATCGAACATTCTGACTAAAGTCCCTCGTTGCTAAACTCATCATCATGTGATTTGCCAGATTGTGTAGGCACTCATGTCTCTCCACAGATCTCCATCCTATGTGTTCTGTTCTATAAAGGAAATTCCTCAATGCCATTGTTGTTGACCATCTAGCATAATTTCTCTGTCTTATCTACTAGAAGTCCTTTCCACCACTGTGGTGTTCTTCAATACCTCTGATAGCATCACAAATCCAAACAATAGTTTGTCTATTTCCTGTAGTTAGATAAAATATTCTACTATCATTTTTGTTTTCAGGTAATCAATGTTAGTTGGTCTGGTTACCCAAGGTATGCACAACATTCATTCCCCAGAGAGAGACCACTGGGATCAGTGCAAATAAAGTTAGTTAATCATCTTGTCTTTGAGCCTCTTTCTCCCCGTGTGTGTTCTGGGGCCCCATTGTGGGGAAAACAAGAACAGATCTACTGCCTCCCCAACAAGTATGTCGTAGAAGCTGACTTTTTGAGGCTTCCTTCGAAGTCGGAGTGCATCTGCCTGAGTGGCAAGGAACAACAAACTGCACACAGAAAGCCAGTAAAATGGATGTACATGCAAAATTCAGACCCTGGTACAAAGCCAAAGTCCAGACGGACAAACAACCAGGACTTACCGTTGCAGCTTATAGCCGGTGAACAAAGAAGAAGTAGAAGAAGAAGAAAACCTTTCATTACACACACCGCATATGTAGCCCCCCAATATTTTCCTAATCGTTTGTTCACATTCCAAGATTCACCAATGTGCACCAGAATGATCAATGAATGCCTGGTGAGATATTTGGTAAAGAAAATGTTTACTTTGTCACTCCACAACTATTTAAACATTTTTATCTTCAAATGCATAATTGAAATCTGATTTACATTTTCAAAAGTTGCACCAGGAAAAATTATTTTCACCTACATGATTTCTAATGTCTGATTAAAAAATATGTGGTATCAACCTCACCCCAGCTGTAGTTGGGGGCCCTAATAAAACCTAATGACTGACTGGGGTTTCTGGGACTGCTACCCAGGTGATTCTCATCCGAATAGTAGCACATTGTGTCACTGGGTATTTATTGCGTCGTTGTGCAGTCCTGGTGGGGTTAATTGTCACTCACTCAAAAAAAATATGCTGTAATGGATTATCATCAACAGTAACTTGCCTTAAGTATTCCTTTAAAAAAGCACTGAATACTTTGTCTAACAGTACTTCATTCAAACAAAGCCATCCTTTCTCTGAGTTCATGGTTCGAAGGTCATGAGCAAAGGCTAGTACAGCCCCTCCTGCAAATGCATGACCTGTGAGGGGAAAAAAATTGAATATTCAACATGATGCAGTCAAAACCCTGTGGGCTAAGTAACATAAAGAGTTCTCTGACTGTGATGCTAACACTGAATGTTATAAACTTGAATATGTATGTTCTAATATGGGAGCAAGTATTCACCTTTTTAGGTAAGGAAAATTGCTGGTGTTGGATAGGACAAGCTCTCTGAAAATCTGATAACTCACACAGAGAAAACCTGATAACACACACTGAGAAAACCTGATAACATACACTGAGAAAACCTGATAACATACACTGAGAAAACCTGATAACATACACTTAGAAAACCTGATAACATACACAGAGAAAACCTGATAACATACACAGAGAAAACCTGATAACATACACAGAGAAAACCTGATAACATACACTGAGAAAACCTGATAACATACACAGAGAAAACCTGATAACTCACACTGAGAAAACCTGATAACATACACTGAGAAAATCTGATAACATACACTGAGAAAACCTGATAACATACACTGAGAAAACCTGATAACTCACACTGAGAAAACCTGATAACATACACTGAGAAAACCTGATAACATACACTGAGAAAACCTGATAACATACACTGAGAAAACCTGATAACTCACACTGAGAAAACCTGATAACTCACACTGAGAAAACCTGATAACTCACACTGAGAAAACCTGATAACACACACTGAGAAAACCTGATAACTCACACTGAGAAAACCTGATAACATACACTGAGAAAACCTGATAACACACACTGAGAAAACCTGATAACTCAAACTGAGAAAACCTGATAACTCACAGAGAAAACCTGATAACATACACTGAGAAAACCTGATAACTCACACTGAGAAAACCTGATAACTCACACTGAGAAAACTTGATAACTCACAGAGAAAACCTGATAACTCACACTGAGAAAACCTGATAACATACACTGAGAAAACCTGATAACTCAAACTGAGAAAACCTGATAACATACACTGAGAAAACCTGATAACATACACTGAGAAAACCCGATAACATACACTGAGAAAACATGATAACTCACACTGAGAAAACCTGATAACTCACAGAGAAAACCTGATAACATACACTGAGAAAACCTGATAACTCACACTGAGAAAACCTGATAACTCACACTGAGAAAACCTGATAACTCACACTGAGAAAACCTGATAACATACACTGAGAAAACCTGATAACTCACACTGAGAAAACCTGATAACTCACAGAGAAAATCTGATAACAAACACTGAGAAAACCTGATAACTCACACTGAGAAAACCTGATAACTCACAGAGAAAACCTGATAACATACACTGAGAAAACCTGATAACATACACAGAGAAAACCTGATACCATACACTGAGAAAACCTGATAACTCACACTGAGAAAACCTGATAACATACACTGAGAAAACCTGATAACATACACTGAGAAAACCTGATAACATACACTGAGAAAACCTGATAACACACACTGAGAAAACCTGATAACATACACTGAGAAAACCTGATAACATACACTGAGAAAACCTGATAACACACACTGAGAAAACCTGATAACACACACTGAGAAAACCTGATAACTCACACTGAGAAAACCTGATAACATACACTGAGAAAACCTGATAACATACACTGAGAAAACCTGATAACTCACACTGAGAAATCCTGATAACATACACTGAGAAAACCTGATAACATACACTGAGAAAACCTGATAACATACACTGAGAAAACCTGATAACATACACTGAGAAAACCTGATAACTCAAACTGAGAAAACCTGATAACATACACTGAGAAAACCTGATAACATACACTGAGAAAACCTGATAACATACACTGAGAAAACCTGATAACTCACACTGAGAAAACCTGATAACTCACAGAGAAAACCTGATAACATACACTGAGAAAACCTGATAACTCACACTGAGAAAACCTGATAACATACACTGAGAAAACCTGATAACATACACTGAGAAAACCTGATAACATACACAGAGAAAACCTGATAACATACACTGAGAAAACCTGATAACTCACACAGAGAAAACCTGATAACATACACTGAGAAAACCTGATAACATACACTGAGAAAACCTGATAACATACACTGAGAAAACCTGATAACACACACTGAGAAAACCTGATAACATACACTGAGAAAACCTGATAACATACACTGAGAAAACCTGATAACACACACTGAGAAAACCTGATAACACACACTGAGAAAACCTGATAACTCACACTGAGAAAACCTGATAACATACACTGAGAAAACCTGATAACATACACTGAGAAAACCTGATAACTCACACTGAGAAATCCTGATAACATACACTGAGAAAACCTGATAACATACACTGAGAAAACCTGATAACATACACTGAGAAAACCTGATAACTCACATTGAGAAAACCTGATAACTCACACTGAGAAAACCTGATAACATACACTGAGAAAACCTGATAACATACACTGAGAAAACCTGATAACTCACACTGAGAGAACCTGATAACATACACTGAGAAAACCTGATAACTCACACTAAGAAAACCTGATAACTCACACTGAGAAAACCTGATAACATACACTGAGAAAACCTGATAACTCACACTGAGAAAACCTGATAACATACACTGAGAAAACCTGATAACATACACTGAGAAAACCTGATAACATACACTGAGAAAACCTGATAACATACACTGAGAAAACCTGATAACACACACTGAGAAAACCTGATAACACACACTGAGAAAACCTGATAACTCACACTGAGAAAACCTGATAACTCAAACTGAGAAAACCTGATAACATACACTGAGAAAACCTGATAACATACACTGAGAAAACCTGATAACATACACTGAGAAAACCTGATAACTCACACTGAGAAAACCTGATAACATACACTGAGAAAACCTGATAACATACACTGAGAAAACCTGATAACTCACACTGAGAAAACCTGATAACATACACTGAGAAAACCTGATAACATACACTGAGAAAACCTGATAACTCACACTGAGAAAACCTGATAACATACACTGAGAAAACCTGATAACTCACACTGAGAAAACCTGATAACATACACTGAGAAAACCTGATAACATACACTGAGAAAATCTGATAACTCACACTGAGAAAACCTGATAACTCACACTGAGAAAACCTGATAACATACACTGAGAAAACCTGATAACATACACTGAGAAAACCTGATAACTCACACTGAGAAAACCTGATAACATACACTGAGAAAACCTGATAACATACACTGAGAAAACCTGATAACTCACACTGAGAAAACCTGATAACATACACTGAGAAAACCTGATAACATACACTGAGAAAACCTGATAACTCACACTGAGAAAACCTGATAACATACACTGAGAAAACCTGATAACTCACACTGAGAAAACCTGATAACATACACTGAGAAAACCTGATAACATACACTGAGAAAATCTGATAACTCACACTGAGAAAACCTGATAACTCACACTGAGAAAACCTGATAACATACACTGAGAAAACCTGATAACATACACTGAGAAAACCTGATAACTCACGCTGAGAAAACCTGATAACATACACTGAGAAAACCTGATAACATACACTGAGAAAACCTGATAACATACACTGAGAAAATCTGATAACTCACACTGAGAAAACCTGATAACTCACACTGAGAAAACCTGATAACATACACTGAGAAAACCTGATAACATACACTGAGAAAACCTGATAACATACACTGAGAAAACCTGATAACATACACTGAGAAAACCTGATAACATACACTGAGAAAACCTGATAACTCACACTGAGAAAACCTGATAACATACACTGAGAAAACCTGATAACATACACTGAGAAAACCTGATAACATACACTGAGAAAACCTGATAATAATATAATTACACTGAAACCCACAGGGTCAAAGGAGCAAAAGCAGAGAATAGAATTAGAGAATTTGGTGAAAAAATACTGGGGAGCACATGGGGTGAGATAAACACAATGGCAAATGACAGGACAATATGGTGTGAGCTGTTTATAAGCCTATACTTAATTGTGAGATAAAGGGCAGGAGAGAGAGTGAGAGAGAGAGAGAGAGAGAGAGAGAGAGAGAGAGAGAGAGAGAGAGAGAGAGAGAGAGAGAGAGAGAGAGAGAGAGAGAGAGAGAGAACAGTGGAGACGTGTGATCAGTTTGCATGTATAAGCGGTTTAGGCTAAATTAATATTTCACAAAGTAAATTATTAATATTCATCATCAAATTCCACATTTGTTGTTAAGCGATTGACAGCATATAAAGACATGAAATGTAGAGTTCTTAATGAGGGAAAGCTAACAGATGCATTTGAAATAAAAACAGGTGTGCGACAGGGATGTCTTTTGTCGTCTCTCTTATTTTTACTGGCTATAAACTGGACTATAAAAACAGTAACTGCTAACACCAAGAATGGAATTCAGTGGACCCCTACAAAGCAGCTTGATGATCTGGACTTCGCTGATGATATTGCTCTTCTTTCCCAGTCATGATCAGATGCAAGATAAATTAAATATACTTGATGTGAGATCACAGCAGCTTGGTCTGAAAATCCATAAAGGAAAGACAAAGATAATGAGATTAAATCAGGCAAATAGTAATGTGGTTTCTCTTAATGGCACCCCACTCCAAGATGTGGAGTCATACACCTATTTAGGCAGTAATGTTGATAAAGATGGAGGAACTGACAGAGATATTAAAATAAGAATACAAAAGGCAAGAGGGGCTTTCATAGCACTAGAGAATGTGTGGAGGTCAAAAGAAATTAAAAGAAATGCTAAACTAAATATTTTTAATTCTAATGTCAAATCAGTACTATTGTATGGGCTGGAAACATGGAGAACAACCAAGGCAATTACTAATAAATTACAGACATTCATTAACTGGTGCCTGTTATGATAGAATAACTAATGTAGAACTTTGGGAGAGAACTAAACAGGCTCCAGTGACCAAGAGGTGGGGAAAAGACGCTGACGTTGGATAGGACACACACTGAGTAAATAGGAGAACAGCATAACTATAATGTCTTTGCATTGGAACCCACAGGGGCATAGGAATAAAAGAAGGCCAAAAAACAAATGGATCAGAGACCTGGAGAATGAAGTTAGAAAGATGGGGAGGACATGGGGGAGAGCTCCTTGCAATGGCGAAGGATAGAACGACTTGGCGTGAGTTGGTTGAGGGCCTATGATCCATTGGGGGATAGAAAGGCAGAAGAAGAAGAAGAATCACTCTCAGTGAGTTATGTGGTTAACTTCCTGTCAGCCGCTCTGATTTCCCAGGACACTTTTTGGTACATATTTAAGTCTGTACCCTCTTCTTCTTCACATTAACCAGCTGTTAACTCAGGTGGAATAATCTGGTTGTTCATTCAATTCTGAACTTTAGTCTTGCTCCAGAGTTTGAGTTTTGTATGGACATCAATTTTACAGCTTTGGCTTTTTGTATGTAGGCTGCTGGTTCCTGGTCTCTCAGGTAGAGGCAGTTCACAGGAAACACCCCCAATTAGTTGCTTTTTACATGCTTGTTGGGGAAGGTGGAGCGGAGGGCAGTGAATCTATTCTCTCCCCCCCCTCTTTAAAAAATGGGGCCCCAGGACCCACATGCGGAAAGGCTGGGTCACCACGGGAGCAAAGGTCAATTTAGGAAAAAATCTGATGCAATGCAGATTTAAACTCAAGACCTTCTGGTAGGGGATCATGCATCTAGCTACTCTGCTACTGTGAGTCCCCAATAATGATGTGGCTGGCAAACATATACCATATTATTTGGTCAAAATTGAAAATAGATAAATGCTTATTGCCAGAAATGAAACATACAAAAACTTACACACCATTGATAACAGCAAGGGTTGGAACTGGTAAAATGAGGACCCTGAGTAACAGTTTCTCAAATTCAGCCATAAAATCTAGAACTTCTTGAGTGGAAATGGTTGCCATCCACTGCAGATCTAATCCATTTGAGTAAAACTTGCCTTCTCCCACAGTCACCAATCCCCTGCACGAATGATTCCTGAAATAAGACACTTCAATGAAAAATAAGGCAGACATGACAGTCCCACAGCAATTTTGTGACAATTCACTAAAGACATTTCACCAGAACAGGTCTTTGTCCATGAATAAGTTCCGCTAATCCTAACAATAGTGGCTAAACAAATATAATATGACTATATAATCTTCAACATTCAATAACCTGAGGAACTGTTAGGCATTAGTTGTCACTGTCATTTACATTCATTGTATGGCTTTGTTCAGTGTTTAAGATTATTAATATTAGCTAAGCATCTGTCTGATCGACTATTTGCATATCTATCAGATAGACAGAAAGACTGACAGAAAGACAGGCAAGCAGGCAGGCAAGTAGACAGACAGACAGAAGGCTGGATGGACGGACAGATGAATGGACAGATAGACAGATAGATAAGAAGACAGGAAGACAGAGAGACATACAGGTAGGTGGGTGGTAGGTAGGTAGACAGACAAACAGATATATAGACAGACATGCAAACAGACAGACCAGTAGCTAAGTGGGGAAAAAAAGGAGGGTGGGGGGGGAATTAGCCATGAAGACAAAAAAGACATATCTGTTATTTTAAGATACACACTTCTGAACACAAATACTGCAGAAAGTTTCCACACATTTTTGTATGGGGCATAAAACTAATGTCTTTGCTAAGGGTCAATAAATTCATAACACATATAAATATTGTGGTCAGTATTTAACTATCAAAAACTTGCTTGTTTAGACACGTAACTCCCATCATGATTTCTTTGAAATTTTTTTAAACTAAACAATACAATGTATACAACACATTTACATTTGGTATAATTTAATTTCCTGTTAAAAATCTGTTTTTAAAACAACCAGTTGTGGGTAACATATCCTGATCCAGAACAACACAAAAACCTGTCAGCATCTACACCTATTGTTTCCTTCATTACGTCAGAATAAAAAGCACATTTCTCAGGTAATGCCTTTATCATAGTAAATGTTTCAGACATAAGGAGTCTTCATTCAAGTTTACCAGACTATTTCAAAGCACATGTGCAACAGGCAAAGACAATTCACTACAAATTAAGAGAACTAATTTCAATAACAATGAGTCCAAACATGTAGAAAGCCAAATTTCTTTAGATACCCGTAGGGAAAACAAACTGAAAAAGAACACATTAAAGAATGGGTGGGACTCAAGTGGAACCATGAATGACATATCTGACATTTCTTAGGATTTAAGTAATGAAATACATCATGTGTAAGATAGCTCACCTCTCCACAGATACCTGACCTCTCCACAGATACCTGACCTCTCCACAAATACTTTACCTCTCCACAGATACCATACCTCTCCACAGATACCTGACCTCTCCACAAATACTTTACCTCTCCACAGATACCTGACTTCTCCACAGACACCTGACCTCTCCACAAATACCTGACCTCTCCACAAATACCTGACATCTCCACAGATACCTGACCTCTCCACAGATACCTGACCTCTCTACAGATACCTTACCTCTCCACAGATACCTGACCTCTCCACAGAGTCCAGATAAGAGTGGACCTTACCTCTCCACAGATACCTTACCTGTCCACAGAGTCCAGATGAGAGTGGATTTTACCTCTCCACAGATACCTTACCTCTCCACAGAGACCAGATGAGAGTGGATTTTACCTCTCCACAGATACCTTACCTCTCCACAGAGACCAGATGAGAGTGGATTTTACCTCTCCACAGTCCAGATGAGAGTGGACCTTACCTCTCCACAGATACCTTACCTCTCCACAGATACCTTACCTCTCCACAAATACCTTACCTCTCCATGGATACCTTACCTCTCCACAGATACCTTACCTCTCCACAGATACCTGACCTCTCCACAGATACCTTACCTCTCCACAGATACCTTACCTCTCCACAGATACCTTACCTCTCCACAGATACCTTACCTCCCCACAGATACCTTACCTCTCAGATACCTTACCTCTCCACAGATACCTTACCTCTCCACAGATACCTTACCTCTCCACAGATACCTTACCTCTCCACATATACCTTACCTCTCCACATATACCTTACCTCTCCACAGAGTCCAGCTGAGAGTGGAACTCTCTCAGAAAGACAGAATCCATCTGGTTATTGTTTCTGTTCTCCATACGAATGATTGCAACATCATTCTTGTACTCCAGGGACAAGGCAGCTGCAGCTTGTGCTTGTCTGGTGTGACTTGTGGAGAGTCTCCTGCGTGTTTGTTTCAGGAAATGGTTAGTAATGTGAAAGAGACTTTGGCTGGGACTCAGTGTGAGGCAAGAGCCAAGAAGTAACTGCCTAATGACAGCAAAAGCCAGTGATCAAAGGTGATTTAAACAGATTATGAATTTTGTTGTTTTTCTTCTGGCTTTTTTTTTTTTAAAGTGGGTCTTTGTATGGCATCTGATTGGGATTGCTTCATATTCTCAAATTCCAGGTGAGTCTGATGTTACTGATATCTAGCATAACTCCACAGAACATGCATCAGAGATAGTGGTTGATATTGGGTGCGGGGGGGGGGGGGGGGGGGGGGGGGGTTAGTTTTTAAACTGATGTGACTGAACTACCACACAACAGTTGTCGGTACTACTGTTTTTGCTAACTCTCAATGTTGGGTGTCGTGAAAAAAAAATGACATCCCAAATTGTGATAATGACTCTGGTAGGGAACAGCACTGAGGTGGAAACTAGCCTTACTTATCCTAAGATGAGAAAATGCATCTGGAAAACAATTTTACAGCAGGGCAGACCAGGTCTATAGCCTAAGTTGGCAGCTGGTCTAGTAGGGAAGCTCTGACAGGCAGACATACAGAGCGTTACTCTTCTTAAACTGTAGCTTCTGCACAATGCTTTGTTTTAAATGTTACCTCTGCAGCAAACATGGCAGGCTGAGAGAAAAATCATGCTGCATGGGCAACAATTGATCTAAACAAATCTGCCCAGGTTGTGTGCTATGGAAAAGATGAACTTTATCTGTGGCCCTAATAGCCTCTGATTCCTGTGCCTCTTTATAACTAAAAATAACACTATCGTGTGGAAAGATGACAAGATGTCACTGAAAGTTTTCAGCCCTGATTATTTGTAGACCCTGATTCTCCCAAGGGATTGTAGCACCAGCTTTGGGAAACACTGATGCTGACAGACCAAGATTTAACTTTTTACATATTGACCACAGAAATTTCAATTTTGACCATTGCAGCCCAGTTTAAATAACTAATTCATCTTCTTTTGTCCACAGCCTGGTGTCTAAGGTCTTACTGATCATTTCTGAAACAGACAATAGTCAGTAGGTTAACTGATTGATCATCTTTATCACCCACAACACAAGTCCACAAGGGCTCAAATCCTGTCTTCACTATCTCCCTCAGTGTGTGGCAACTGATAACACAAGTTTTGTGTTGTTTTACTGTCCTGTGCCAATGAAATATCATTTAGAATCGCACTGCCATCTAGTGTCTTTTTTAAAGTGTCAAACATCTGAATGTCAAAGACACTCAGCAAACACAGAAAACTTAAGATCTGCAACTCTTGTGTGATTCCAGTACTAACTTATGGATGCGAGAGTTGGAGAGCAACTGCAGCTCTTGACAAAAATAAATTAGACAATTTTGAGAACAAATGTCTTAGAAGAGTACTGAATCTCCACTGGCCAGATTTCAGATCCAATACGCAAATAAGACAAGAGACCAAGCAAGAAAATGTATCAAAGTTTACAAGAAAATGCCACTGGAACTACATCTGCCATGCTCTTAGAATGGATAAGACAAGACTTCCCCATCAAGCCCATATATGGACACAGGAAGGGAACAGAAAATGGGTACGACCAAGATAGGACCTGCTTAGAACCATCATCAGGGAAGGCTCAACAAGAGTCTAATGAATTTCCAAGACCTAAATTTAGGGGGCAACGAACCGCCAGACATGGAGAGCTATGATTTCTGCCATATGCGCTTAAGAGGAAAGACCAACTAACTGCTCTTTGTTACTGCTTGTATTATGTTTATGTTTGGCAACACCTCTTTTGACCTGAAGTTTTTGCAGTCTTGTCAAGGATGTTGACTTTCATTCATTCTCCTCACTGCATGGTTTCCGGGGTCCTCATTTAGGCAGTGGGTTGGGGGAGGGGGGATAGACTTATGCTCACCTGAGCATGTAAAAGGCAACTAAAGAGTCAAGAGTTTACCGAAGTTAGATGTTTGACTAAAGTCAGATGTACTACAGCAAGGCTGTAAACCACAAAACAATGTGCTAACCACTATTCTGAATGGTGAACTTGAAATAAAAGATAAAGATTCCCATCTTAACTAAGGGACTGCCTCTCTAGGGCATTCAACTTTCTCACAAGTATACAGCAGAGAATATTCTAGACCCTGTTCAATGCTGCTTTTGCTTGTTCTATTCTATTATTAGTTTCTATAATATACATATGTGCCAGAACTTGAGTGCTCAGGCCTCTTCATTCAACCTGCAAGAGGCTCAAGCTGAGTTATCCCCCCCCCCCCCTTAATTGCAAGGGGGCTAGGTGGCCCCTTTAGGCAAAGGCCTACGTACAAATAATCTTTAAAACAATTTCAACATATATTTATTTACTACTCAGCAGTTTAAAAAATACAATAACTATTATTATGCTCTTAAACTAGGATAATGCTCCTGGTGCCTCTTTTGCTTAGACTTTTTGGGTATGTGGGTGAGTCTGCCCCTTCACCCAGCAATTCTGGCGTTGTGCTGCCCACTGATGAAATTGAATAGTTTAGGTGGTAATTTATCAGACTAAAGCACTAAAGCCACTTTGATAGTGCAGTTTGGAGAGCATTTTTCTGTGCGATTAACACTACTTCGTAATTCAGTGAAAGGCACTTTGTTTTCTTTATTTTAATTACTTTTTATTTTTGTATTCTTATAATTTTATCATTACAGTTGCAAAAGATTTTCTCTTAGGCTTAGGAAATGAGATGGTATGGCTAGCAATAAACTTACCGAAACCTCGAGTTGTGCATGAACAATCGACGTACAGCTCGTGGAAACAGCATTTGATTGATGACGTTTTCCAACAGACTCATTAAAATCTCATTTAGTCGAACGGTCGAAGACAAAACAAACAGTGCAAAGTTGAAAGACCAAAGGTCATGTCCTTATTCAAATTTCCGTGATCTATTTTTATCTGTTCTCTCTATGCTAATCGTCGTTAGCATTGAAGACCGAGTCACACATTGGCTGGCCGGTAGACGACTTCGTCTCAGTCAGGACCATATTATGTGGGTCTGTCAACTGTCTCATGTGATCACATCAACACTGCAGGAGTTCTCATATCTACTTGGTGGCCTGCAATGCTACGTCATTTGATATCGCGCACACAACGTTGTCATAATTATAACCTAATGCTGCCCCTTAGGATATGCTGATTGAACGTGCTAATTTTTTTAAGCAAAGCAACGGAGTGTAATGCTGTAAAGCGTCGCAGACATGGCTAATGATCGGTTTCCAGGATATTAGTAGTACATATTAATAAGGGAATCCAGCGCATTTGAGGAGACGGTTCGCTGTATAATCTATATCACGAAGGTGCTTATATAACCTATAATACTAAGGTACTTCTTTAATCTATATGCATCTACCTGTGCCAGCGGGAAGAAAGAAAATGAAAAATACAGAAAAAAGGAATTTTTAGGTTTTCATCATCATCAATTTCCACTTTTGCCGTTATTGCTCGACGGAGAGCAATGATTAGACGGTAAGCTATGCGCCGTGAGGTGGAATAGTTTTTGATCAATTGAAGTGTCGTAGAGAGGAGTAGATTTTGATCAACTGAAGTGTCGTAGAGAGGAATAGATTTTGATCAATTGAAGTGTCTTAGAGAGGAGTAGATTTTGTTCCATTATTTGAGCGTCTTGAGGAGGAGTAATAAATAGGACGTTGCTAAAATCGGATGTGTATGGATAAACGGCGCATATAGAAGATTACCTACCCGTGCCATAACCATTGAGTATCTCGCCGCGGCCATCGCAACCTAGCTGGAAACCACAAGACCGCGAGAGCAGTGCAAACAGCGCAGCCTAGCTGTAAACTACAACGCAAGGTGCCGACCGTCTTTTTAAGGGCTAAAAAATATCTCTCCCTCAGGATTTGAACACCGGTTACCCACGCGACAGGCGGAATATTTACAATTATATTAACGAGGAATCGAGAGGTTGGTTCCCATGAAATTATATAATAACGCGAAACATAGTTCGTAGTGTTCCATTGATTTAACTATAGGACCTCTTGAGGTCCTGCATGGGGCCTTTTTTAACTTTGAATAATTTGGGACCGGTTTTTAGAACTGTTAATTGTTCCCCGCTAAACAGCAAAAACAGAACAAGTAAAAAAAAAAAAAAAAAGACACGGAGTTCTTCTCTGCAGGAGTCCTGGAATATTTCATCAAGACCCAGACAAGCGATATCTGAGAAACTCTATGTAAAACACAAGATGGCTACACATACCTAGACGAACCACGTGTACGGAATACAGATCCTAAATTGAATCAATCAAATGAATTATAATCATCACATTAGGCAGCTGTTTATTTTACTAAACTCAATACAACATTAATATGTTCTTTACAAATAATACATTAACAACAACCAACATGCTCGACCAAAATCTAAAGTGCTAATCATCTCCAGCTAACAAAGAAATATGATAATGAACGCATACGGTCAGAAAAATCACCTCAACAATAGCAAAAACTAAAACATTTTGCCATGAATGTTAAGCTTCAGTATGTTACCAGACCAGTAAATCACCTTTAGCGACCTGCAGCCAAATTATCTTTGAGCGAGGATACACACTGACATATCTACCCACTCAGTTTAACTACTAGACACAAATTCAGATTTAACTATGGAGACATACCACCACCATGAAATCAGCCAGGCAACAGGTCATCCCCCGCTTTCTCCACTCCTGATACATTCTTAGAAGTCATCGCTGTTCGTGGGATTGAAATCCCTGACCATTTCACTTATCCGTATCTTACTACACACGACTTTGACTTTTCTCTTTATTAAGGACTCTTTGCCTTCAGCCTCAAAGTCAACAAAGTATTAAGAAAAACATGTTCCCCTGTCTTATTCTGTCGCTTCCAGTATCCCCGAAAAACCTGCCTTCTTCTAAGGGGAACCCACAACTCTTAGTAGACGAAATGCTCGGCTATCTCCTCGAAATCTCGAATGCCTCCTATAATCTTCTTAGAAAACAGTTCTCTGGTGTTTGTGATCAGTTGAAAGTGTTAGATGAGGAAAATTTTTAAAAAATTTAGACAGGCTATTTACATGAACTCCCAGTTTTCGGTTTCCATTCTAGAAACTACGATCTGAACTTGATCAAACCCTTTCTTGTTAACTATTTTGTCTCCAAAAACTCAGTCTGCTTTCAACTTTGACGTCATGAGAAACAACTTTATGTGTCTCTCAATCGATAACTTCAAATTTCTACACATCTGCAACTATCTGCCCCTGGGGTTAGGCTATAGCAAATACTTAGCAGCTTATGATCGGAAAGAGACCAGGTTTTTTTTTCTGCTACGATTACATCGAAAACATTAGTCAGATGAACCGGCTCTACCTCCTCACTCTACCTTTTTCTTTTCTCTAACAAATAGTAATATAACAAATCAGCATTACGCCGACTGCCAACACGTATGGACAGAAACCCAAATGACTAATTTGAAAGACTTTCTAAGGTGGTATAATAAAAAAAAGTTGTAGTTCCTTTTGTAGAAGCCTTATCCAAACAGCCTGCTCTTTATGCTGCCTTGGGAGTTTATCTTTTCAAACATACTACCTATGTGCCAGAAGTGTACTTAACTCTTTAAAGGCGTATCGCCAGTATACTGGCAAATAAATTTATTCCTAATGGATGTATAGCTAGTATATTGGCGCATGATAGAGACACTCTAATTTTTTTCCGTTTGGTAGGAAAACGAAATTGTATGAACAAGTTTTTAAACAATTAGGATTAACAACAGGAAGTCCTTTCTATTGCAAAGTTCATTGTGGTCGGTGAATTATTTTCTGATTTTTAAAAAGATTATTTAGATGGGATACAATTTTTACGTAATTTTTCTATACTAAATCAAAATGAAAATGTCTAGAACTGTTCATACTGCTCTGTCGTTGAGGAATCTCTGCAAGATGGTGACAACAGTCTAGATATTATGATTGAAATCTAAGTGACAAACCTATTGGCGATTATTTAGTTTAGGATATGAACACTGAACAAAATATTTCAATTGGATCAATGTTTCGATCAGTTGTTTTCACGATTTTCGGTTGTTGTAAAATGTGACATGTCTAAAAAAAATGATTATAACATCTAAAGAATTTAAATGAATTGTTTCAAATAAAGACTAGATGATACGGAATTAAACATAGAAAGCACGTGCATACTTAGAATTGGATAGCAGTGTTGTTAAGGCAGTTAAGCAAGTGAAAACGTGAGGTAAGCAATCAAAAAAAAAAATATAATAATAATAATAATGTCAAGGATCTTTACATGTGTCCTTGAATGTTGTGTGATTTTAATAAAATTTTGTTGTAATACTGACATTTTAATAGTAAAGATTTATTCGGCACTCGTTTATTTTTAATTTGATATCTAATATGTCCTGATACTGCCAATATTTTTTTTCAAGAAGGTTTTAGCTTTGTTGTGTTGCAGTAAAAACAATTCCGCTCAAAATTAATGCTGTCCCAGAAAAAAATGTGATCCTGAAAGAGTTAAAGTCCTTTTTCGAAACTATTCCTAGTAATGTGCCATTTACTCTATGCAGTAAAAATATAGTAGATCTCCACACCACCCTTAGAGATAATATAGTTGGCAGCCTATCTATAATATTTAGCCAACACTATAAAGAGAGCCAAAACCATTTTAGAGGGGGTGGGGCAGTGCATGGCATCAAATGCTATGATGCCAATGCCATTTAACTTTGAGCGAATACACATCAGATGCCCACAGATTTCCCTATCATTAAGGGGGGGAAAAGAAAACGGTTTCAAATTTTTCAGAGCTTACAAATATAGATACCAGAGTAGGGAATGCTTAGGTTGGGTGTCCTATGGTCTCAACAAGGAACTCAAACCTAAATTCAATAGTCAGGAGATTTGCTGGGTGATCGCCATATCCGGGTTGATGTGTGGGATAGAGAAACTCGGACAGTGTACCAGTTTCATGGCTGTATTTTTCACTGTTACCCACACTGTCCCCTCATCCAAGGAATAGAGGTAAACCCTGCAAATAAGAAACATTTTGTCTATTTGTACGAGGAGACCGAATAGATTAATCAGTATATCCGGGTGGAGGTGGGGGTTTCGTTAGTAGAGATATGGGAGTGTGAGTGGAGCCATTTGAAAAAGTCTAGCTCAGTTCCTGTGCACTATTTTCCCACAGCGCACCCCTTCTTGGGGTAAAGGGTCTATCACTGAAGAAAAAAATTTTAGCCGCTGTCCTTGGGGACAATTTCTTTAGGCTGGTAGATTGTGACATTGTGATCCTTGACGCTTTAAAAGACAAGCTTTCTGAAATAACGCCCATCTTTAAAAATATAGTAGGTAAAGACGATATAGGTGTTCTAAAAGTAAATATGCAGTAGACATTAATTTGTTGGCGAGCTCCCGACGAACATTAGTGGGGAGTTATGTCTGTAAAAGCTGCGTCTGTGGCTTAGGCGTTGCGAGTCCGAGTCTCAACTCCAATGTACTGTGATCAAAACCGACTGCTGGCTGAGTGGATTTTTATCATGGTAAAAGATGTCGCAGGTCGAACCAGCCTAAAATGTTTACAACGATATATGTCTTGTGGAAGTAAAGGTGACAAGTGTAATGCTGACCACATTACCCACCTAGTGCCGATTTGTCTGTAAACAATGTGGGTGCTCTTCCCATCTGCGCATAAGGCGTGCAAATGAACCTTTACTTACTTTACTTATGTGGGTAAAAAGATTATGTTAGCGGCACCATTTTTTAAAGTGATTTTGACCGAAAAACTGGTAGTGACTAAAATTTACCAAATTATAGAGTACCACCCTGTAACTTGTTTTGAAAACTTTAGGTAGACTGTTTCTAACGCTAGGCGACAGGCTGAAAGTGACCCTGTTTACTCAATTATTGTTGAGACAATGAAACTGTGAGGAAACTCTGCCTACGGCAAGACATTAACGAACAAAGCCAAACGTTCTGACGTGTCTTACTGTCTAGGCAAGGCGATTTCGAAACTAGTCAACTATCCTCTCTTTAAAAAGATGACATAATTTTCCTACAAACTTTTCGAGGTAGGGCTGGTGAAAATGAAAACTATATGGGATCTTCCTCTGCATATATATTTTTTCCTGTGCCAGTATGTCAAGTTGCGCATAAAAGAATTTTTTTTTTTACTTTGATTTTCTAAATATATATAATAGACTTTGTTGTGTGAAATTCATTCAGATTCTCTCTATCTAGCGCTTAGTAGTGACCCAGTTCTACAACGTTTATGATCAGTGGTCCCCTTCTGAAGTCTGTTCCCCCCATAGATCTCTCTTTATTTATAGTGAAGGCAGTGTCCCCTTAGATTGAGAGGTGAGAGAGAGAGAGAGAGAGAGAGAGAGAGAGAGAGAGAGAGAGAGAGAGAGAGAGAGAGAGAGAGAAAGTTTGAAAAGAGGATCCCAGAATTTTGTTCAAGTTAGAATATCAGGAGGATGGGTTGGTGTCTCTCTGTAGTAAAACATCTCCTACTGTTTCGGCTAGTACGACAAAACTAGTACGAAGGGTCTTTCCAAATACCACAACTCATTAGGGAAAGATACCTTCTTAACTGTCCTCAACACCCAACAACCCCAGGGAGGGACCAACATGGGTTTTAAGACCCTTCTGATGGTGTCTCCACTAGGGCTGTACTGAATAATGATTTTCGCTATTTAGCCGAATACAAATAGCGGGACCAACTATTTAGCCGAATACGAATACCAATACGAATAGTGTATCATCCTCATCAGGTGCCTTGCCGACTGGCGTGGGCGAAAATGCCCTCCCACAATCTGCGATCTCCTGCAAAATGTATTAGTTCATGTGCTGACACACCTCCATGCCATGCAACGAGACTGTCAAAAATCTTCTCTCGTTGTCTTCCTCTATCCCTCCTACCACAGATTTTTCCAGTGGTCACCATGTGTTCCATTTTCCCTCTTTCCATAACATGGCCGAAAAATGATAACTGTCTCCTTCTGATGTCTGTGATTAGTTGTCTTCGAGCTCCCACCTCTTTCTAAACCTTTTGGTTGCTTTTTTTTTCTGTCCAAGGTATTCTAAGCATTGTTCTGTAAAACCACATCTCTGAGTCCTCAAGAAATAGTTTGGCCTGCCTACCGGTTGTCCAGGACTCACATCGCATAGCCTTTAAATATAAGTGCTGACTTGGCGAGGCTAACAGTGATTATTGTACAGACCACATTTTCCACTTTAACATTTACTTATCGGCTGCACCTTCGCGAATACAGATGTGGAATCAGTCGCACCTCGAGATAAATACAAAGACGGTTTAAAAGTCTATGGAGAAAGTAGAGAATTTAAGGAACACCTGGCCTCTACAATAATGTCTAGGTTTTGTGCTCTGGAACCTATGACATAGCGTGTTGAATGTTGAATCAAGAATCAACATCAGAGCACTCAGGAAACTCCCACAAGCGTTCCGTATCCATCTTCAGCAGTAAGCGAAGAGTTAAAATTTTGAGTGTCGAGCGTCGCCAGATCCCCCTGTAACTCCTCGCAGTGCCATTCTCCTCAGACCGTAATGATTTATCTGTTCTTTGGCACTGTTCACTCGCTCCTAAAGGACCCTCACAACATCCAGCTTATCATATATCAGTTTACCACCAAGTGGTACAGAACAGGTCAGTCTATCGGTCTGCTCATTTCCCAACACACCGGCGTAACCTGGAGAAAATATCCAAAGGATGCTAACTACCCGGGACCTCTGAAGTGATGCTTGCCACTTTGCACGAAGTATGCCTTTCTCCACCTGTGAGTCAGTTACAATGATGAAATGTGTGTACAGCTGATTCTCAAGCCAACTTAAGGCCGCAGTGACTGCCTCCACCTCCATTCTCAAACTAGACGTGCTCTTCATATGCCAAGCTTTGTTGCACCAAGCGACGTCCATTCGCTTTTGCTATGAACCCCCATGCACTTCTTCTGCCCCTCACAACAGAGCCATCTGTATATACAATCACATCATTTGGGCAGAAATTGTCATGAATCATTTAGTGAACTTCTGATTCTGCAGCACCAGCTGGCCAATCCCTGCACTCACGTCCCAAAGTGATCAGAACCCTACACAAGTCTGAAACATAATCGGACACTTTGACCCACTCCTCTCCTCGCCTAAATGTATCAAGCCTGCACATATGTCCAATTGTGTCTTCAGCTTGCGCCATCCTAGACTTTCCTCTTTTCAGGCTGTGACCCTTAGCTCTATCCAGGGCTTCGTGCAGGAGGTGTCTCTTGTACGCAGCTACTCTGAGATATGACTTTGCTTGCAGAACTTTGAGCCTATCTGCAATAGTAGGCAGTGCAAGTGTATATCGCATACACACTACCGGGGTATCTCTTGTACATCCCAGAATTACCCGCATTGCTTCATTCTGTATGCGTTCAAGTTTCATCAGCTGACTCTTTGATATGGTAAGCATGCCAAGTCGATAATCTATCACTGACAGGATCATATGTTGGAACATTGTGAACTACATTCTTTGTTCCATGTTCATTGCTGCCATAATCTTGAGAGCATTGAGTCTTTTTTGGCATTTCACTGTAACTGCCTCCACATGATCCCTGAAGGACATGCTTCTATCGAAAATAATACCCAGGTATCTCACTTTGCTTTCTCTTTCGATGTTACTGTTATGAACTGTGAGTTTTGGAACGCCAGTTTTTACAATTCTATTGTTCAGAGAACACCACAAAACAGCTGCCTTTTCGGAGTTGATGACAGCATCCATTTCTGCACACCAGTCAGTCACTTTGTCCACAGTTGCTTGTAGCTCGTGAGCTATCTGTCGCCTATCTCTCCCCTGCCTATATGCAAGAACGTCACCGGCAAATGTCAATATACTTCAACACCTGGTGATTCAAGTTCTGAAATATTACTTGTATACACATTAAAGAGCACTGGTGAAATTGCAGAACCCTGGGGTAGTCCTGGGGCGATATTACATTGTTCCATGTACCCAGGCGAAGGGCTACCAAACGTAAATGCAGGATAGCTGCTATCCAGTTCACAAACCCCCTTTTCCATGAGTGCAGAAATCAAAATATCATATTTGACTCTATTGTATGCATTCTCAAGATCAAGTGCTGCCACAGCCGTCTCCTGTCTGTTCTGGAAGCCCTCATAAACATCAATCGAAAAAGTATCTGCAATGGACCAGGTATCTTTCTGTGGCCGGTAACTATCCAAACCTTTTGGCAGGAGCTCTTCCTTTTCCAAAAACTGTTGTAGTTGAATAGCAATAATCTTCTCTAGCACCTTGCCAAAATATTTTTAGGGTGATAATTCTGAAACCACTGAGTTTGGAATGATCTTTGCCTGGTTTTGGAAGTGGAATTAGGTAACTGTGTACCCATTCCTGGTGTACTGAAGCTGTTCTCATGCTCTGGTTGAAGTAAAAAGCCATCTCCCTCAAGACTTCATGACTCATGCTCTTCAGCTGGGCAAACCTGACTTCGTCTTGCCCCGGCGCAGTGTCCTTTCCTTTTTGCAATACATGTTTTATATCCTCCACCCTAATAATATTCTCAAAATACTTTTCATTTATTGTATTAAACAGATTAGTTTTAACTAAATTTCTAAGCTGTCATTATGATTAGTTTGGCTATAAATCTCTTTAAAAAAGCTTCTACTTTCTCTTTGTCTGTTGCCATTGGTATATCATTATCATGTTTATAATGCCTGTTGTAAAAGGCTGATCATTCCTTTGCATCTGTCTGTGAAGTCTCCAAAACCTACCCAGTGATCTATCCCCTTCAATTTCGCTTATAAAATATTCCCATTTAGCCTTCTTTGCATCTGCTGCACAACGCTTGAAAACTTCTACCTTTTCTTTTTTAATTCTTTCTAGCCTCTGTAAATCCTCTTGTAACCTGTGAGGTGCCTTTCACACTTTCTGTAAACTCTAAACTGCTGCTCGCTTTGCTCTCCATGCCTGTTCTATTTCTTAGGTCCACCATGGAGGCTGCACAAAAGCAGAGATGGTGGTTCTGCTGTATACCTTGTGTCGAAGGCGTCCAAGAAGGGCACTGTCCCTCTCATACTTAAAAGTCCTGCGCGTTCTCACAGTTTTAAATTTGCTAGCTTTAGAAATCAAGCCTGAGCATGACATATGATCACTCCCATGATAGCCCAGGACACTCCATTTTGTGTCCAGCACTGCTGACTGGGTAACAAACGCCAAATCAATGGCCGTATCTGCATCACCAGGTCTCATTGTCATTCCAGTTGGCCTACCGTCATTTATACAGACTAGGTCTGCATCCACCATAGCCTCCGCTAAAGCATTTCATTATCTTTTTTCCCCACTACTGTCCCATGCTCTGTTCCGCGCATTGAAATCCCCACAGATGAGAAGCCTATTACCAGGGATTTCCTCCACCTTTTTGAGCCAGTCCCAATGTTTCTATGTGACAAGAGATTCAACAGCAGCGTAAATGAAAATTCCAAGTTGTTACCCCATTATCTATCTGTGTACCCTGAACTTCTAGTGGACTATGATTCCACCGGTCCAGGTCAAGAAATCTATGTTTCAACCCATTTTTCACCAGCAGACACTGTCCATGTCTTCCCTGTCCAGTATGATTTTTGTAACTAATGTATCCAGGACACTCAGATCTATCTATGTATAATTCCTGCAGCATGATGATAATCAAGTCATAAATCAGTCTCTTCAGTTCAGGTCCTCTATGCTTTGCACTGCAACAGTTCCAGTAACCCACTCTAATATGCTTTAATCCAAGACGCCTCGTTTTTTGTCTGACTCGCTGGGCTCCAGCTGTCCTATTTCTATTCCTTCTGCCCTCTCAATTTCCTCGTCTTCTCCTCCTCCCAATCTCTCCGTTGCCATCTGAAGATGGTATCAAGCACAGTGCATACACTTCGTAGCTCCGGTGATGATTCTTTGTATTATTTAAAATAAAATCCACAGAAAATAAACTTTCAGGGCAGGAAGTGAACGGTGACCCTAGTATTGCCTGCTTGCCAGGAAAGAGGCAGGGGATGTCCTGACGGAGTCCATATGCCTGCCCCCCCTCCCCAACCACCCGCTAACCAGACGTTCCACGTTCAGGACCTTATAACCCACAGTCATTCAGCCCATAAGCATGTAGGTCTACGGTTGGCTTAGGGTTTTTTATCGAGGTTGTTTCCTCTAGATCCATTGTGTTTTGTGCCTATTCGGTCATGCACAATGGTCTTGACTGTAGAAGGGATTTTCTGATCAAATAACGTGCAACCTAAGTGTGCCACTTTCACCCTATAAGTACAAGTACTCACAGGGCTAAGCCAAGCTCTGGAGACAGAACAGCTGGTGTGCTCCACTGCGTGAGAGATCAGACATCTACAGCCCTGGATCTCCCTGATCCTTGTGTATTTTAGTGCACTAAAATAATGATGCAGTTTTGTGGAGGTAAAAGTTAAGCTGAGTTGCGAACTGACATTATGGAAATCATTCTGTTACTGAATAAAACGCATAAACATTGTCATGTGGCAGAAAAATCACTGATCAAAATCTACTGCAAATGTTCATTAAATGGTACCTAAGCAGAACTAAAAAAATGACAATGGTAGGACAGAATCAGTTTCTTATTGAGGAAGATCTCCAGGCTTATCCAGGGTTATTCAAAAGCCAGCATCAGGTTGAAGGCAGTCATGTTAGTTAGGACTACGATTTCACAGAATGGGACAACAATGTTGGCATCCTTTGATGTAGTAGAGCCACCTCTGATCTCGTAATGTATGTACAGAAGGTACAACAAACGGCCACCAGGACAAGATGCATAGGACATAGCAGCTGCAAGCAAGTAAACATTTTGGGATCATGTATCTTTTCCATGGCAACTTGGGGATCAGAGTAATGAACTCCCCACTCAGTATTTGAGGTAGGCCCAGACCATTCCATCAATGCTCAACAACAACCAAAAACAATTCCCTTGTTCCAATCCTTGTTGAGTATTCACGGGATAGTCTGGACCTACCTAAAAAAATGATACTGTCCTGGTGAAAAACGTGACTTTTGGTCACCATACTACCCTCTCTGACTTTTGAAGTGGCCAGGAGGCTGTTGTGGTGTTTTCAATTTCTGTTAAAACAACAAAGTCATTGATGAGCATGGTTCTATATAGCTCTCATTCAGGTAGGCTGTTGGAGACTTGCTTATGACAATATTTAGTAATGTCAGATATGTAAATAACGAAGAGTTTTGACATTTTTTTAAACGCTAATCGCTATATGTTTCTCTAATTTAAAAATTTACTAATCATGAAAGCTGAAGATGCAATCTATTTAAATTGTGTCATGTTGTTGGTAAAGTTTCTTAGTAAAGGGATAACTATTTTATTAATTTGGTCTCTCTCTCTCTCTTTATGCCCCCCTCCTTCCTCATCTCTGTATATCTATAGCTACTGCTGTCTTTTATTCATTTAATGCTTTTTAGCTGCTACATCTATGGAGCTGGAGCGTTTCAGCTCCCCCGAATTTGATTGAAGCCACTTCTGCCACCTGAAGCTCAGTTATAATCTGGGCTCCTGGGCAGAATCAAGAGAAGGAATTTGGAGTGATGTGGAGAAAATAGTGGTGAAACACAAGAATGAGATTAGCATGGAAGAACTGAACATCTTCATTTGTAGCAGAGACATCTTCCTCATCACCATTTATTTATGCCATCAACTGCCTTTTGTTCAGCTATAAAGAAATCAACATTTTCTATTTATTACTCTATTTTGTTGTTTAAAAATTTAAAATATTTTCACTGCTTGTCTGTACAACTGTATGTATGAAGTCTTGCTATAAGTGTTAAAATATCTGTATTTAAACAGTCATTTAGAGTTGAGATATGAATTAATTTAACATTAATTCTTGAGAGGGAAATGGTTTCAGTTTTTAAACAACTCTGTTTCCAAACAATTGGTAAATTAAGAATGGATTAAGTTTGACAACCGAAGCCCCACTGTATGTGTCCCCTCATCAGCCTTCTTTCGCTCTGTTTACATGCCACACTGGTCTCACAGTCGATTCCTCTGTTCATTCTGTGCTGTATAATCTTTATGTTATGTCCATGGAATCCTGTCTGGCATCTCTTACTTCTCTCATTAATGTTTACTGTCTGACTTCTCTAACATGTTCTTGCTTCCTCGTAAAGAAAACTCCATTGCAGGTAGCAGCTGATTCCAAGCGAATTAAAAGAAGACTGTAGACAATACATAGTAGAAACACAGGGACATGTAAACTTTAATATGAACAGAAGTAATTCATAGACAGTCACCAGATTAGTAAAACATTATGTGAAAGCTGCAGAGACTGGTTTTGTAGATCAATGATGAGAATGTGATGTACAGATTAAAAGGATAACACAGATGTCTTGAAAGAAAATTATTTCACAAAGAGAACTGATTATCCAACTTAGGAGAAAATAATCTATATAATTTGGCCACATCATGAGAAAGGGAAAATTGAAGTATGTATTATGTGACAATTGAGAGTTAGAAAAAGAATTCTTGCTTGCTACATACATCCAGTTTTAACATATGGCTGTGAATCCTGGACAATAGGTAGGCAGGCCAAACAATTCCTGGAGGCCTCGGAGATGTGGTTTTACAGAAGAATGCTTAGAATACCATGGACAGCCAAAAAGAGCAACCAAGAGGTTTTGAAAGAGGTGGGAGCCCGAAGACAACTTATCACAGACATCAGAAGGAGACAGTCATCATTTTTCAGCCATGTTATGAGAAGAGGGAAAAATAGAACATGTTGTGACCACTGGAAAGATATGTGGAAGGAGAGATAGAGGTAGACAACGAGAGAAGATGATTGAAAGTCTTGTTGCATGGCATGGAGGTGTGTCGGCACACAAACTGATACATGCTGCAGGAGATCGCAGATTATGGAGAGGCATGATTGCCCACGCCAGTCGGCAAGGCACCTGATGATGATGATGATTATGTGACAGGTAAGTTGGAGGGAAGAGAGGCAGATGGAAACCAAGAGATAAGAAACTGGACAGTTTGGCATCATAGCATGGAGAAACATCTGTTTCAGAGATGACTGAAAGAATACAAGGCAGAAGTTTGAGGGCAGACTTGACTACCAGTACCCCATGGCATGGACCATCAACAGAATAGGAAGAATCATCAATATATAAGACATAAGTTATCTGAATGCAACAACAAGCATGATAGATCACATTTTAGACTTTGAAAAGTACAGATCCCACCGTTATTTGTTCATCATTGTTCAATTAAAAAAGAAGGGTCTATGCTTGAAGAATCAGACAACACAGGCAAACACTGACATCTCCAGTTTGTCTGACTCTCAAATTAAAACTCCTGACAACATCAAATGGACGGCAGTTTATTTAATAAATTCAGAAATTATTTCACTGCTACAGCTGTGAGGACAGGATGGCACTAAGTCATTACAGTTGTGGAATAACCAGTTATTTGTTCACATTGTTTTTATTGCTCTGCTATACATATCGGAGCTACACTGCATACTGGTTAGGATACAGTTCCGGTAGCTACAGGTCTGGATCCCCATAGAGCCTGATTTTTAAAACTGATCTGGACTACAAGGTTGACACAGCCTATAAATGAGTATTAGAAAATACTGGCCACATCCTTCGCTCAGTTCTAAATAGTCTGCATCAGACTTTCTCATCTGATGGTCAGCAGACTCTCGGGGGTCTACAGAACAAATTTAAGGTGTCACATACACACAAATAACTCAACTTTGTTATGAAGGTTTTTGTAAATCTACTATTCTTTTTGCCTAAAATGACTGTCAACAAGTACAAGTACACCTGCAGACAATATTTAATTCTGTACCCAATTTGGCTGAAATAAAATATGTTGACGAAAAGTGTAGATATTGCAGCCTAGTTGTAAACCACAACACAATGTGCCGATGGCCCTTTAACGGCACAAGCAGAAAAAGTGTACCCAACAAAACATCTTAACAATGAGTTTTATTTGACATTACAGATGTTATAATTGATAGAAAAATGTAAGGCATTTCCAGTAGAGTAGATGAAAGAATTCTTTATGACAATAGTTCATGTATTATAACAACAGCTTAATAATGGTAGTTTCTATGTTAACTTTGTAACTTCTATATGAATATACTTCCCACTTGATACAAACCGTATATTTTCATAATCATTCTATTAATAAAAAAGAATTATCCCCTGCTTCATTTTCATTTTACCCGATGAACTGGCTATGTAAAACATTCAGAATGAAACTAATAACTTTAGATGTGTATATTTAATTAATAAGTGTCTATTTTTTTTAAAATTAGTTGCGTTTCCTTTACAGGAGGTTTGCAAAACCAAAACCAGCACTTTTGTGTGTGGCTGCTGTGGCTTTTCTAGGCAAATTTATATTCCACAGTCTGCCACTGCTTTCTGAATGGTCGACTCTTGATACTATTGTCAAAACTAATACAAGACGGTCTGCTGCCAAAATGCCTGCAGCTGGGATCGTACACTGCACCTCCTCATTGTGAAGTGCGTTCGCAACACCTAAGCTTCAGCGCACCAACAGTTTTCTATTACATGATAATAAACAAGACAATGTGCTATAGATGACACGCTGACAAAGAGGACAGATATTTCTCAACACATGACAGAATATAACATTTACAGAAATCTGGTAGCCATTGAGAAAGCATAATAGTTACTAAAAGTCTGTGACCATATTGCTATCAAAAGCTCTTTCTCTTGACATTTGTTACACATGATAACAAAACCGTAAAATTCAAAACTAAGAACCATGTGTAGAATGACACATAACATTGCTGTTTCTTTATTTCACAAGGTTTTATTTTAAAAGAAGTGTAAAAAACTTTGACTTTCTGATTTTTACAGCTACACTTTCAGTAATAAAACTGTTTCATAACTGTTTAAACATTTCATTAATAGTAATATTTTCATTTTTACATGGTTTTATAATATTGCAATCATAAAAAAATGTAAACAGTAAAAACTGTACGTGCCATCTTAAAATGTCATGTGCTTATTTTAATTTTAAAAATACTCTTTTAAAATTTTTTAATATTTGTCACAAGGTAATAATGTTTCACTTTTCTACAAGGTTTAACCATACAGTTGTTTCACAGTGTTTTGAAGGTTGAATCAGTAATACCAAAAATTTTTGGGCAAAGTTGTTAGTTATTTTGTCAGTGTTTCAAAGGTCGAATCAGTGATAATATTGTTGGCAAAGTTGTAACTTATAGAACCTTTCATAATGTATAATTAGGAAAACAGCTGCCATTCTTCTTACAAGATTCAGCTAGTAATACTGATTGTAGACTTTTAACGGTGTTTAGTTTAGCATCAGATTACTTATGTTACAAAGTTTTCAGAGTACAAACAGTTAATTTTAGGTATTCATATGTCTTAAACAAACACAACTGTGACTACAATTTTCACCTTGCTAAGCCAGTAAAATATTCTTTCTTATATTTTTCACCAGGCTTAACCTGCAAAACTGTGATTAATTTGTACCCAACACCTAAACGACATTCAAATGTATTAGTAAGCAAGTTCAGAGTAAAATGTACTCCTAAGGTAAACAGAAACCTGACTTGACTTGAGTATATTTGTATAGTGATATAAAATGTTAATACATGTAACCAAATGTACACAAGAAACACACTGTCAAGGCACATGACAAATATCCTTTTTTACAGTTTAAACAATGTTTATATGTATATATATATATAGCACCATTGTGAAATCAGCTGACGCGTACAAGAAGGTAGTCACTTATTCAAGTATATATATAAGTATATAAAATAATTAAATGCATTCAAACCATTCAAAATATACATGGTTATATCTAATGTTTTATGAATATTTGAGCCTGACTGAGAAAGGTAAAACAGAGAAAACTGACATTTATAAACACAACACTAGAACTAAACAGATTTAAGTTAAATATCATAGATCATCTGCTTTGAGGTAAGAAGATTTATTCTGCTTTTTAGGGTCAGTCCTATAAAGTGAGTATCTCTCCCAATTTTAGATTTTACCTCTGTATTGAATCCAACAGATCTTATAACTCAAATGATATGAAATAGTTTTGTGTCTATTCTACATACATGAGTCCCTCTTATTTCACATCTGCCATCTTGCTTTCAAGCTTAATTTCGAAACATAGTACGAAATGAAGATGGCAGTCAAGGGGGTCTTGGCATTTCTATTTGCCAAGCAAGCATATTCAATCAGGCAAAGACACACACTTAAAATATTTGTTACGATTTAGTGAGAAATAAAATACATGAGATTACATAGGACAACTATAACTCTCCATGGATAACAGTTTTTCATGTGGGATTTTTCTTTCTGCATGTGCTTTATAGAGAGTAGGTTTTGCATTCTTTCAGTGCTATGTTGATGAATATCAGGGTTGTAAAGACAACAGACAATTGCAAGTTATAACCAGAGCTAACTGTACAAGTTTCAAGACAGGCCCTTTTCTTGGCAGCTGCTTACAACTGTTGGTCACAAATACTGACCTCCTATTCTGTAACAGCTGAAACACTACCGTTGACAACACAACAAAATACTTGGTGACTGCTGCAAGGTGTAAAGAAACATACAGATTTAGACTAGCAATTCAGCTCCACAGCTCAACCAGATCTTGACTATGAGCTGGATAATGTAACAAAAGCTTAAACAAATGTATACAAAGTTGCCATGCTCAAGAACAACTAGCACTATGATGAATACAAATGACTAGAACAGTACAGAGATTTACTTAATCATTCTAAAAAACTGTGGCCCTGTGGTGTTGTCTTTGATGCATACAACACATCTGCTAACTCTTCTGCGGAGGTCACCAGCCTTCAATGTTTCTGAGAGCGGTCGGCGGAACTGATCTTCCCTCTCCACTGTGGACATCCAGAAGCTGTAGGTGGTGGCATAGTAGTTGCATGTGCCACGACCGTGACATTCAATAAATGGAGAGGAACGGAAAGCTTCTAAACAAGATCCTGGAGATTCCAAGGACTGGCCTGAGCCTTGAGCGCCTGCTCCAGTGCTCTGAGGATCAGATGGCAAAGTATTAATGTATGGACCATGCAAGAGTTACAGATTTTTCAGCCGCCTCTTAATTCTTCGGGTACCAGACAACAAAGCATACATTTATTCAGTCAGTATATGATATCTGATTTGTCATTATTTCTGTCTGATCACTCTATTACTCGTATGTTAACACATTCTACAACTGTTCTTTTGACTCACTGTCCTTAATGTACGTACTATTAGCCATCGGACTTTGGGGTTCATACTGAGGGGAGGATCTGAGCACCTATGGACATGTCTGGAGTGCAATGATGATAACTCAACTAACTAACTAGCTAGCTAGCTAGCTAACCAACCAACTAACTAACTAACTAACTACCAATCATCTAAGTTCTAGAAAAATTACAACACCACCCCATCACCAGACAAAGAAATTGTGCCATTTTGTTTAGCTAGTAAGAGGTGCATTCCATCTCGCAACACCAAGATCAAAATATATAAAAACCAATCATCTTATATGGCACTGAAATTTGAAGCTCAACCAAAATAAGATAAATCCTTATTAAAAATATATGAAAAGTCTTATGATGAATCTTTGGACCAATCAAGATGCAAACTGCAGGGAATGGAGAGTGAGAAGCAACAACAAAATTCATAATCTGCTTACATCACCATTGATGACTGGCATCATGAAGGTTAACACACTGAAATAGCTGGGGCAAATATAGAGAACGTCAGATGGCAGAGAGGCAAAAAATGCGTACTCAAGTGAGTTGATTAGCTGTAGACCATGAGGCAGACTAAGACGATCGTGGAGAGATAATACCCAGAGAGACCTACAAACACTTGGAGTCACTAACTCAAAGGAGAAGGCAAACCAGAGAGATTAATGGAGGCGGATGATATCTACAGCAATAAACCTCAAGGGCTCAGAATACTGAAGAAGAAGAAGTGGTTACGTAGGAAGCACAGAACGAACATCAAATTCTGTTAACGACTCAAAATAAGTTCTTTCGAAACAACTAAACTGATGAGAAATGTAATGTGGATAATTTTTTTTATCTTGTATACTGATATATGAGTCGTATTAACAGCTCAAAAGTTTGGAAAAGAGACCAATGTTGAATGTAGGTTGGGAAATCTAATTTCTGTTCAAAATGATGAACTCACAGCCAGTCAGAGAACACGGCAGAGAAAATACATTTTTTATCAGACAGAACATGTGACATAAACCAGGCAGCTTTTTCTTGCTGAAATCTTCACCAAAAATTTTACGTATATCTCTTGGTTAGCAATAAAACCATATGTCTCCATCCTCACAGTCAGTAACTGATCTTCACATATGCATGCTTTATACAAACACAAAACTATCCAACAGAATACTGTATCCTGTACTTACAAGCACAAAGCTTTACCCTAAATACAAAACTACCCAACAGAATACTGTATCCCGTACTTACAAGCACAAAGCTGTACCCTAAACACAAAACTATCCAACAGAATACTGTATCCTGTACTTACAAGCACAAATCTGTACCCTAAACACAAAACTAGCCAACAGAATACTGTATCCTGTACTTACAAGCACAAAGCTGTACCTTAAACACAAAACTACCCAACAGAATACTGTATCCTGTACTTACAAGCACAAAGCTGTACCCTAAACACAAAACTACCCAACAGAATACTGTATCCTGTACTTACAAGCACAAAGCTGTACCCTAAACACAAAACTACCCAACAGAATACTGTATCCTGTACTTACAAGTACAAAGCTGTACCCTATCCAAACATCTGACCATCCAGAAGGGCAGCTAGGAACCATCATGGTCTGGCTGTGAATGGCAATAATCTGAAGACAAAGAAGCAGATTCCAACACTAGACATAAACATCATCAAAGTCAAGGTAATCAAATAGAAGTAGCCATGACTAATCATCATCTGTGAAGTTCTTTGAAACTGTAAGAATGAACATCCGCTAGTTTAAGCATAAGTTAAGGTGATCAGCTTCTTTCATTGCTGCCTTCTATTCCAAGTGACACATCAGTTACCCACTTGAGAAAATTATGAATGAGTAAATTTAAAGATAATCACATGGCTGTTACCTGGAATTGCTGTGAAACTGTTAGACTCAATACATGCTAGGTCATGCACCAGTTAGGGTGATCAACCGGCTCCCAGTCTCAGTGACATATCTAGTTCTCACTGTATAAAGCTATGTACTAGTTAATGCAAGGTGCCATCTCTATGCCTTGAGGTTTTAGTCTATGAGGGGCTAACCCCCTATTTGTAGACCAACTGGTACTAAATGAGTCATGCCAATATCTTATAGGCCACCATTATTCCTCAGTAAATATATGTCACTGTACCCATTTCAAAGGGAGCCGCTGGGGTTTAGTGGCTAGACTCTCACCTGCGGATCAGAAGGCTGCAAGTTCAAAACCTGGCAGAGCTGAACTTTTTGTCTAAAATGGTGTTGGCTTCCATACTGACCCAGCCTGAAATGGGTACCAGGTACAATCCTGCCAAGTGAAGGCTGCCGGTGTGATGTTGACCACATCACCCAACGAGCGCCGACTGGTCCATAGAATACAGGTCAGGCAAATATGCCCAAAGGCTTGGAAAATGGTCCTTTACTTTACTTTACACATTTCAAGGCTTGGTTAAATGGTCAAAATCCTTCTACAAGCTAAAGGGGCTAATCTGCTGTATGACTATTTCTGCTAACCTGTGAGAAACTAGGTACGGCGTTGGAAAACTGAAGTATGCCTGCATAGATCAAATATGTCAACATATACTGTTTTAACTATATGAAGAGAAAAGTTTAACATAGATACGAGTTAGAACTGGTGGAGGTGTCACTTACTGGAGAAGGAGTCTCACATACTGCACATCTGCTGATGTAGGGTCGAATATCCTCTCCTGTGACCGGCTGCATTGAGGTGGTCATTGGCTGAGGAGTGCTCAACCAGTAGCTGTAGTCAGAGCGAGATGCCACATTGCAGACATTGTTGATGTTGCAGAAGAGGAAGGGCATCGTGTGGAAACGTCTCAAGCAGGAGCCTGCCGTTCCTAAAACCCAAGAAAGAAAATAAAACAATTACTGAACTGACTTTCTCAGTTTAAAAAGTTGCAATAATTTTAGCTGCAGATACAATCGGCTTCTATTTCAAAGAAATGAACTGACTGAACATAAACTATAAACATAGACTAAGAAGCTCAATGTAGGGAAAAGGAAAATATTGCACAGATACAAACAACAATTTTGACCAAAGTCTTTATCAGCAACTTCAAATTCAAATGGTTTGAATACAACTCTACTAATGGACACAATAAGGTAGAGTAAAAAAAAAAGCCAGGCAAAAAACTGTGCAATGGATTGTCTGTCTTTTTGACCTGAATTAAAGATAAGACAAAGATAAATACAACAGATAAAAAAGAGAGCTCACCCAGGTCTTGTCCATGCCCTTGGCCATTTCCCTGGACAAAGAGGAGGGAGTATCCTTCCCAGACTTTGCTAGTGCCATGAGGGCAGTTTGGCACTATAGAATCTTGACTGTGTCTGTGGGAGAAGCAGTTCATCATCAATGAACATTTTTATGGCAAAATCAGTTCTACTAGTAAGTGACTCTTTTCCACGTCTCCAGATGTACTAGACATATAAGCTTAGACCTATATTTTATAGACCAATCGACACTACATGGGTATGGTGGTCAGCACCACAGCCAGCCACCTTTATTTCCTTTGACTATACTTTCTATCCAATCAAGGCTGGGTCGACCAGAGAGCCAAGGTAATTTTTTAATCAAGCATCAAGCTGCAACACAATGGCGGCTACCACTTGTTAGATAGATCAACATCACACAAATACTTGTGGACATAAACTCTGCATCTTCCTTACTTTCTCTATTTCCTTCTCTCTTCCATGTTACTGTTGGCACCCTTCTGTCTTTCCAGGTGACAGTGTTATACTGTGCTATGAGGAGGCATGGAAATGAAATTAATCCTCTCCATAGCTAGACAAACACAAACACCATTAACAAAAACTCTCTCTCTCTCTCTCTCTCACTCTCTCTCTCTCTCTCTCTAAATCTTAACTTTCCAGCTAGACAAACATAAACAGCCACTGACATAAACTCTCTCTCTCTCTCTCTCTCTCTCTCTCTCTCTCTAAATCTTAACTTTCCAGCTAGACAAACATAAACAGTCGCTGACATAAACTCTCTCTCTCTCTCTCTCTCTCTCTCTCTCTCTCTCTCTCTCTCTCTCTCTCTCTCTCTCTCTAAATCTTAACTTTCCAGCTAGACAAACATAAACAGTCGCTGACATAAACTCTCTCTCTCTCTCTCTCTCTCTCTCTCTCTCTCTATCTCTCTCTCTCTCTCTCTAAATCTTAACTTTCCAGCTAGACAAACATAAACAGTCGCTGACATAAACTCTCTCTCTCTCTCTCTCTCTCTCTCTCTCTCTCTCTCTCACCAACATAACTAATCCTCTTATTTTTTTTGTTTAAAGGAAACCAAATTAAACCTAAATTTAGTTGTTACAAAGAGTGTAGGACTGACCTAGTGAAGAGGATACCTGGCCCAGTGCCATCACTTCCAGCAGTTCCTTGTTCTCCAATCTGACCAACAAGTCCAGGTAAACCCGGTCGTCCATCTGTCCCCTCTATTCCAGGGACCCCAGGCCGACCTTTAGCTCCTCGGAGACCAGGTACACCAGGATCACCGGGCATGCCAGCCATCCCAGGAAAACCATCAAATCCCGGAAGACCTGTTGAAACATCCCAAATGCTTATACTGAATTCTTCTTCTTCTTCTTTCACATTACAACATCAGCCAAGCTAAACATTCAGCCCTGCCTGGCTCACAAACAGGATGGTGCATCTAAGGCAAGTTTAGGAAAGCTGTTTTGGTCAGCGGACCATATTTAGAATTGCCAACACATTAATTATAAACATAACACCTAGGTTTCAAAATAACACAATATTTTTGTGGGATAATCTAAGATTATAATCCCTCACTATGCCTCTGGCTTACAAATTTATCCACTGAAGATGTCTTGTCTGAAGCTTACAAATTATTGTTTGTTCCTTCTTTCAAGTTTACATTATCACTCTCTAGTCTGTAGTTTCTGTTCTTCTTTCTCCACTCCCCATAAAGGACTGCTTTAGGACAGTTCTGGATATTTATTGTCTTTCTGACTATCAGTATACTATCAATATTTAATTTACATGTCAACCGTCATCATCATGTAGCAGGTCCTTTGCAGAACGTCGCTCTCATCACAGTCTGCCTGAAAGAAACTCGGTCTCTCGCCTCATGAACTTTCACACTCAAGGAGTCACTTATATCCTGTGCCCATCTGCGTGTCGGTCAACCGTACTGACTAGTTATTATTATTCTGCCTATGGATATGATTGTTGGTATAGTCTTTTTCAAAATGTTTTACCTGTTGACTATTCCATCACATGCTAATCAAACTGCCTATCCATTACCTGTATCAATACCAATTACTTGTCAATCATACTGATTAAGTGTTTACCATGCTGTCTATATTTTAACTCATCTGACTGCCAATAGATTAATTATCTATGAATGTATGTGTTACCTACTGACTTGACTATTGAACAGAGCTTCTGGAAAGACCAAGACTGAAAACTGAATTTCTGGAAGAAAGTGAATTATTTAAGTTACATTTAAAGACATACCACTCTTATAAAAAGCATACTTTGAGGGTAAAGCAAAAGGCAGACGGGAATAAGTAGGAGGATAACATCCAGAGATGGACAAATAGCAGTCTGAATAACCGCCAAAGACAGAAATAAGAGACATTCTGTAGTCCATCTTCACAGCGGAGACAGCATCTGATTGGCTGACTATAGTAACCATTTGTTAAACTATGTTTACTACCTATTAACTTTCTGATTAATCATATACTAGACAGGAATCAGATTTTCTTTTGTCAACAATACTGATACATTTGTAAGTAAGCTGATTACCTGATAACTATATTACCTTCATTTCCAGTGGGCCCACGCAGACCCGGATCACCAGTGGCACCTTTTTCTCCTTTGGGTCCTGGCGTTCTGGGTTCCCGAATCACGTTGTTTGGACCAGGCAGACCCGGGTAGCCTTTCGCACCTGAAAAGTATTTCCATACTTTTAAATACAGAATTCCTGCATTGATTGTGTTAAAGTCAGAGATTTGAGAGATAGGTGAGAATTAGCAACCATCACATCACTTGGCACACTTCTGTAAATGCTGCGACCCTATCTTCAGCAGCCAGCACAAAGTTCCACTAATGGTGCCAGCTGTAGTCTGATTACATGTTGTTTCCCTGTCTTCTGAACATTGCGTGTTTACTAGATTCTCTGTTCATTCTCATTTATGTCATTCTTCCTACTGTAGAGTAGACTGGAACATTATGAAGATATCTGTGCAATGACAGTGATACACTGTAAACCAATCAATCTAAACTGGTCAAAATGGCATTTTTTTGTGAGCCTAAAATAGTATGAAGAAGATAAAAACGGAATCATACCTTTTGTGCCTACTGGCCCCACTGGACCTCTTGGTCCATAGATACCTTCTTCTCCTCTGAAACCCCTCTCACCAATACTGCCTGGGGCACCCTCATCCCCATTTGGTCCTCGCTGGCCAGGATCACCTGGCAAACCTGGCAAACCCTAAAGGAATGCACAACAGAATGTTACAAATAAAAGAAATTCCACCGGGCAACTTAGGAATTAGTCTAAAGTTATACAGTGTTTTATTTTATGCATGCAAGCCAGACTTTACAGGTCATTGACTAAATTACAAAATACAGTGAAGTTCATACTAGAGAAACACTGCAGATGTAGATAATCTATTTCAAGCGAATGAAAGAAGAAGAAGAAATTTCATACATGCAACATTAAGAAAGCAGTAAACATCTTGTAATGGGTAATGTAAAGGATTATTTTAATATTACTGAGTCATATTATGAGAAAACAATATTGCAACATATTTTATCTTCTTCTTTTTTTCTTCTTTTTCTTCTCTTCCTCACTTTCTCATTGAAGTATTGGATGAGATGTAATAATCCTCCGTGAGCTCTTTCTAATGTACGAGGTAAGTCAATATTCCTTTCTCTAAGGCTATTCCTGGTGTATGCATGATCTATTCAATGCACTGATTATAATTTTTTATAAAGTTGTTCTTGATTGTGGCTACTCTGTATTTTGCATTTGCCTGTCCTTGCTCTGTGCTCAATATATTTAATCAGTGGGGTTCTCTGTGCATTTCTCTGTGCAGTCAGTGCCAGAGAATTCTTGTCAAATGGCCAAACTTTTGATCTGCTGCCAAAGGACACAGTTACAATCAGATTAGGTTTCTTTCTTCCTGACCAACAGTGTGAGTTACTTCACAGGGAACCAAACATCCAACAGTGTGAGTGACTTCACAGGGAACCAAACATCCAACAGTGTGAGTTACTTCACAGGGAACCAAACATCCAACAGTGTGAGTTACTTCACAGGGAACCAAACATCCAACAGTGTGAGTTACTTCACAGGGAACCAAACATCCAACAGTGTGAGTTACTTCACAGGGAACCAAACATCCAGCAGCCATACAAAATGTGTATGTGTGCATGAGTGTGCCTGGGTGGGTGTATTCATGCATGCGTATGCATGTCCTGCACGGCATAGGTCCAGATGAGAAACGATCCCCAAATCAGCCAAAGACAATTACAATCACACAATAAGCACATGGGGATGGAATATAATAACAATGACAATAAATGTTAGAGTGCATCTAAGCCAAATTTTATAATTATCTTAGGGCTCCCAGGAAGACCCAACCTAGAATTGGTACCAGGAACTATCTGGGTAGTAAAGAGGGTTACATTCCCACTGAATGCCGATGAGTCATTTAAAATATAATCAAGCACCATTGACCCAACACCCCCCGTGTAATGAACAGTGTATTTTATCTTTTTGCTTGTAAGCAGCCAATCACAGTATCTTGCTGCGTATTACAGCGGGCACCCTTTATTTTTACAGATCTCTGATACTAATTTTATCAAACCAAACCAAACCAATAGACATATGGCTTTAAAAAAAAATACAAAGATATCATTACTAGAGATTTCACCCATGACTACTGCATTGCTGGTAAATGTAATATTCATTACACAATCATTTCTTTAAAAGTAGAAATGACAAGGTTAAAAAAAAAAAAAAAAAGAAATAACTCACATCCAATCCCATGCGCCCAGACTCTCCTGGAATACCCGGTGGACCGATCCTGCCAGGGAATCCATCATCGCCAGGCTCGCCCTTAAAGCCAGGGAAGCCTGGTACTCCAGCTTGACCTTTGGCCCCAGGTCGGCCTGTGAATACAACAGTGAAAAAAAGTGTTGCATCTAACTGAATTATATTTCAAAAATATGATAAGTATTCAAAAATTAGTAAATCATTTTTTCCTGAAAAAGAAAAGAAAAGGCACATTGCTTTGCACACAAGCATGTTATAAGAGTCCAATAATTACGGATGTTCCTGGCTAGCTTTCTACCCCACCAGGACATCACACAAGCGATAAACACCTGATGACACAATGTGCCACCATGTGGGTGAGGATCGCCGTGGAGAGGTGCCAGAAACCGCGTTCAGCCTTTAGGTAATATTTATGGCCAGGCTATATTGCGGCCCCTGGCATAAGCCAGAGCAGGACTTCAAATAACAAAAAATTTTGTCCTAAAAAGGATGGGAATTTTGATAATTGTATGTTCCTTTGAAGTTGGAATTCATCTGCCTGAGAGGTGAGGAATCAACAGTCTGCACACAAAATAAATCATATTTGTAAAATGGATGTGCATGCAAAACTCAGGTTCTGAAACAAGACCAAAGTCCATCAATGAACACACAACTAGAATTTTTCACTTGTGAATGCAAAAAAAAAAGGAAAAAAATAAACAAATATAAAATAATAATTACTAAAATAATAGTTACAGCAAGCAAATATAACATTAAAGACAACATTATGACAATCATCATCATGTGCCTTAACAGATGGCACAGGAGCTGACATCTCTCTCTGTATTTAGTGTTCTGTTGGCGATATCCCTCCATGTAACCACTATATACCATCCAGACTCATGTCTCTTTCTGCCTCAACTGCTTCTAAAGCTGATCCTTCCACTGCCCTGTGTGGGTTCCAGCAGCCTCATTTTGGCAAAAAGAAAATAACAGAGCCACGCCGCCCCCCCCTCCCCCCACAAGCACAGAGCCACGGCCCCCAACAAGCACAGAGCCGCAGCCCCCAAACAAGCACAGAGTCACGACCCCCTAACAAGCACAGAGCCACCACCCCTAAAAAGCACAGAGCCACGCCCCCCTAGCCCCCACAAGCCCAGAGCCACGCCCCCCCAAACAAGCACAGAGCCACGGCCCCCCCCCAGCAAGCACAGAGCCACACCCCCCCCCCCAGCAAGCACAGAGCCATGGCTTCCCCAACAAGCACAGAGCCATGGCCCCCTAACAAGCACAGAGCCACGGCCCCCCAATAAGCACACAGTCACCACCCCTAACAAGCACAGAGCCACGCCCCCCCCCCCAAGCACAGAGCCACGGCCCCCCAACAAGCACAGAGCCACAGCCCCCCCCCCCCCCCCAGCAAGCACAGAGCCACGGTTCCCCCCCCCCCAGCAAGCACAGAGCCACGCCCCCCCCCCAGCAAGCACAGAGCCATGCCCCCCCCCCAGCAAGCACAGAGCCACGCGCCCCCCCCCCCCCCCAACAAGCACAGAGCCGCAGCCCCCAAACAAGCACAGAGTCACAGCTCTCTTAACGAGAACAGAGCCACGCCCCCTCCCCCCCCCCAGCAAGCACAGAGCCACGGCCCCCCCCCCCCCAGCAAGCACAGAGCCATGCCCCCCCCCCCCCCCCCCAACAAGCACAGAGCCGCAGCCCCAAAACAAGCACAGAGTCACAGCTCTCTTAACGAGAACAGAGCCACGCCCCCCCCCCCCCCCCCAGCAAGCACAGAGCCACGGCTCCCCAACAAGCACAGAGCCATGGCCGCCCTAACAAGCACTCTGTAAGAGGCAACCAATGAGTGTTTTGCTGAAATCAGATGTGCTGGCCAAAAGGTGCAGATATTGTAGTCTAGATGTAAATACAGCACAACACACAAGAAAATCATTGCATAAATTATGATTTTTTTTTTCCAGTGCATCTCTTTTCGTCACGTAACCAAAGAACACTGTCTCTTTTTTTAGTTATGTGTGGTGTTTTACTTTCATTTGTACTTTCTAGGTGATCATTATTTTCTCTAGTTTTTCAAAGTATTTGCAACATCAGCCTCAGATGCCATATTAGAAACGACATCCAAATTTGGGCTTATTGATTCATTCACATTCCAAGATTCACTGAAGCACAGGCTGGAGATAATATTTCCAAACTCTCATTTTGAGTCAACAAAAGTTGCTAATTTTATATTTAAACGACTTTTCATCTTTAAATGCAGTGTTTTTGCTTGGCCTATTCTGCAGTTAACTCTTTGCAGATGTATCAACACTTTAGTGGCTTTTCAATCTATCACATTCAAATGGATCGCCACTTAAATAGACACTCTGATAATGTTTCGTTTGCTAAGAAAATGAAATTGCATGAATTTTTTGAAAAACTAGAATCAGTGAAAGAAAATATAATTTTCCAAACATGGCGAGGTGATAGGTTCATTTTTAGATTTGTTTTTAATTAATTAGGTGCAATACAATTTGTATGTGATTTTCTAGACCAAATGATAAGGGGAAGGTCTAAACTTATTCATACTGCTGCTGTTGTTGATGAATGTGTCAATAGTCAACAGATATTTTGATTAATAATGCAAGTGCTGATATTCAAGGAAAAATCCTTGTTTGCATTCTCTGTCACTACAATGTCCAACAGTTTTTTTTCCAGATCTTGTATATTTTCATACATCAGTATTGGAGCCACTGAAAATGTAAATAATGCATACAAAGCTTATTCTCAAACTGAAAAATCCGTCTTCTATGTACCACTTTGATCTTACAATTAATTATATCTGTTTAGTACATCACTTTTCTGTATTCAGTGTTTTTGAAGATTTCACATGTCTTACCTGGACTGCCATCAAAACCGGGTTCTCCAGCAAAACCCTTAGGTCCATCTCTGCCAATGCCTGCCTCTCCTTTGCTGCCTCGTACCCCCTTTACACCTGGAACACCATCATCTCCCATCATGCCTCGGTCACCAGGCATACCCGGGAAACCAGGAATTCCATCAACACCAGGTGGCCCTGGTCGACCTGTTTATGGAAACAGAACCACATTAAAATCTATAATTTAGAGGTAGTAAGAAATATAGGAACATACATCAATTTCTATCAATTTCAGCTATCATGCTTGATCTGTTTACAAAAGTAATCATTTGTGAATGTCTAATTAAGAGGTTTATTCAAATATAGAAAAGAATTTAAGAAAATATAAAGAAATAATTGAAAAATATATAAACTTTCCACTGAAAACATGCCAAGACTGATCTGTTGACAAAGATAATTAATTGAGAATATTTTATCCTTTACAAAAGAAACTTTAAAAAAACCAGATAACTTAAAAACAACTCTTTTAAATTCCACATAATTTTCACATGATTTTTCCTTAGAGCAGCTGGCAAAGCCGTGAAAGTATTCATTTTTCGTTTGGTGCAGAGAACACGTTTATACCGTTAAATCACATAGAATGCATTTTTTCTAATTTGTAACCCATAAATGAGCTTGAAATTAAGTTAAAAGGTTTTTTGTGCATGGGAATATTCTTAACCATCAGTAGATTACTTAATTCAAATGTAACTATCATCATTAATGAAAGTGAATTTTTTTGGGAAGTAGTTTTGCTTTCGTTGTTTTTGGTTTATTTTGGACAAATAAGATAATGTGAGAAGAAGAAAAGAAAATCAGAGCAAAAAGAAAGAAATAAAGACAGAGAGAGATGAGAAGAAAAAAGAAAGAGTAAAATGGAATGTAAAGAGAGCTTAAAGAATTTAGAGAAAACGAAGATAGGAAATGAAAAGAAATGGAAATAATGAAAGTGACACAGCATTTAGAGTATCTAGCCACTGCTCCACCGCGGTTCCTGAACTAGTGAAACAGCTGTGTATAAGGTGAGGCTTATTTGCTACTTCTAGTCTGTTCATCCAGGGATTGAGGGTATTGCTGCATGTTCTGTTTCCTCCTATACAAGCACAGATGCTATTCAGAGATAGCCTTATCCCAAGGTTTGGTCTAAAATGAAGGGAAGAACAATACTAGGACAGAACAAAGGTAAATCAGTAGTTTAAAATAAGAACATAGGTGGGGGTGGGGGGGTACTGTGAGGAGGAGGAAGGCAAGAGAAGTGGTAAAAACTGAAAATAAATGTGGGATTATGGTAATAATAGTAAGGAAAATGATATACACTGAGGAAAACTATACATGAGGAAAATTTTATAATGAAAAAGGTTTGGGGGTGTAAACATTTAAGGGGGAAGGGGGGAGGAAGCCTACACAGTTATACTTTCATGATCTTGGGAATCTCATGGCTTCATTTTGTGATTGCGTTATCACATTCATAGGCACAATATTTTTTTTTAAACCCTAGAGGTTGTCATTGGAACTGCAGAGTTTGAATTGTGTAGAATGCTGTTAGCAGGTGGCCAGCCCCTCTGTGGGAGGGGGGAGAGACTGAGCCTGACAGAATAAAACCTTGTTCAAAGAAGTCAATGCCCTCTTTGTTAACTCTTTCAGCCCAAGACACATTATTACTGAGCCAATTTCATCCCAAAAAGTTGTTGATATAACTAGTACATTCTTTGAGACGAAGATAGTAAAATAACAATTTGAGGCAGAAGGGTTAAAGTAACAACTGAGGCAGAGCTCGTAACAACCAGATGGAGCTTAGAGTTAAGAAAGGTACATCTGAGTACAGACCAAGAAATGTGCAGTTTGTTGCTTGTTATTGAATTAGTTAACATCTTTTTAATCTAGTTGTAAGACTGGATGTGATTTTTTTAAGGAAAAAAAAAAGAGCGGGGGGGGGGGGGGGGGGGGGGGGGTTGCGCTGATGGTATAATTATATGTTCTAACAACACTCTACCTGGCAAACCAGGCAATCCATCAAGTCCAGGCAGGCCAGGAAGGCCAATATCTCCTCCTTGTCCTGGTGCTCCAGGTCTGCCCTCTTGCCCAGGACGTCCTGGCAAGCCTTTCGGGCCCGGTGGACCTTTTGGACCTGGGAATCCATCATCTCCAGGAGATCCCGGCAGTCCAGGCGTTCCATCGGGTCCTGGCAAACCTGTGAAAAATAAGCATTGCATTGTCTTGATTCTACCAGTAGCACACAGATAGATAGGCATAAATGCAGACTCATACTATTTATAAACATACAGTGGCAGAGAGTGAGTAAGAGGAAAGATAATGTGAAAAGAAGAAGAGAAAAACAGAGCACAAAAAAAGAAAGAAAGACAGATGGGGAAAAAAAAAGAAAGAGTAAAATGGAATGGAAAGAGAGCTAAAAAAAAGACATTAAGAGAAAACGAAGATAGGAAATGAAAAGAAATGGAAATAATGAAAGTGACACAGCATTTAGAGTATCTAGCCACTGCTCCACCGCGGTTCCTGAACTAGTGAAACAGCTGTGTATAAGGTGAGGCTTATTTGCTACTTCTAGTCTGTTCATCCAGGGATTGAGGGTATTGCTGCATGTTCTGTTTCCTCCTATACAAGCACAGATGCTATTCATAGATAGCCTTATCCCATTGTTTGTTCTACAGTGTACCACATGGACAATGGAGGAAAGAAAAATACTATGACAGAACAGAGGTAAATCAGTAGTTTAAAATAAGAAAAAAAAAAGGGGGGGGGGGGAGGATTACTGTGAGGAGGAGGAGGACAAGAGAAGTGGTGAAAACTGAAAAGAAATGTAAGATTATGGTAATAATAGTAAGGAAAATGATACATGCTGAGGAAAACTATACACGAGGAAAATGAGTTTATAGTGAACAAAAATGATGCAGGGAGAGGAAAATGATACAAAATAAATAAAATAAACACAATGAGGAACTATATGACATATAATGAGGGAAATGATACACAGGGAAGTGTAAGGAAAATGATATACAGTGAAACAAATTACCATAATGAAGAAAATGATATACAGTGAGGAAAATGATACACAGTGAGGAAAATGAAAATCATGAGGAAAATTGTATATAATGAACTTAGTGAGGAAAATGAACTAAAAGATCATGACCAGAGACAAAGTAGATAAAACAGTAAATTACCAGCTTACAAAAATCAAACCAAAAACTTCAAATACTTAGGAAGCATAATATCATCAGCTGGCAAAACAGAAAGTGAGATCGATAAGAGAGTAACAGGGCAAACCAACTCATTGAGTAAATGGCACTAATACCAAGAAACAAACATGCTTCAGTAGAAACCAAAACAGCACTTTACGACACATTCTTGCCATTCCTGTGCTACCAATGCCAGACCTTTGGCAACTGAAATAAGATTCCTACAAAGGGCTCTCAATACAACAATAAAAGATAAGACCAGGAATGATGAAATCTGAAAGAGAATTGGGGTAGCAGCAGCTATGGATTTCATTAGAAGACAACAAGTGAAATGGTTTAGCCATATAACACGAATATCAGCTAACAGTATACCACAGCAAGCAATGATTTACAGACCAGACAGGAAGTGAAGAAGATGCAGACCATGCAAACGATGGACAGAGGAAATAACAGTTACTGGGAATCCCCATTTACAAAGTGCAAAAAACTGGCACTTTCCTGTGAATTAAACCAGAGGATCAAGATAAGATGATGAGGAAAACAATGCACAGGTAGGAGAACAATACACAGGGAGGAAAACAATACACAGGTAGGAGAACAATACACAGGTAGGAGAACAATACACAGGGAGGAAAACAATGCACAGGGAGGAGAACAATACACAGGGAGGAAAACAATACACAGGTAGGAGAACAATACACAGGGAGGAAAACAATACACAGGGAAAAGAACAATACACAGGGAAAAGAACAATACACAGGGAGAAGAGCAATACACAGTGAGGAAAACAATACACAGGGAGGAGAACAATACACAGGGAGGAGAGCAATACACAGGGAGGAAAACACTACACAGGGAGGAGAACAATACACAGGAAGGAGAACAATACACAGGGAGGAAAACAATACACAGGGAGGAGAGCAATACACAGGGAGGAGAGCAATACACAGGGAGGAAAACAATACACAGGGAGGAGAACAATACACAGTGAGGAAAACAATATACAGGGAGGAGAGCAATACACAGTGAGGAAAACAATACACAGGGAGGAGAGCAATACACAGGGAGGAGAACAATACACAGAAAGGAGAACAATACACAGGGAGGAAAACAATACACAGGGAGGAGAACAATACACAGGGAGGAGAATAATACACAGAAAGGAGAACAATACACAGGGAGGAAAACAATACACAGGGAGGAGAACAATACACAGGGAGGAGAATAATACACAGAAAGGAGAACAATACACAGGGAGGAAAACAATACACAGGGAGGAGAACAATACACAGGGAGGAGAATAATACACAGAGAGGAGAACAATACACAGGGAGGAGAGCAATACACAGGGAGGAGAACAATACACAGGGAGGAGAGCAATACACAGGGAGGAGAACAATACACAGGGAGGAGAACAATACACAGGGAGGAGAACAATACACAGAAAGGAGAACAATACACAGGGAGGAAAACAATACACAGGGAGGAGAACAATACACAGGGAGGAAAACAATACACAGGAAGGAGAACAATACACAGAAAGGAGAACAATACACAGGGAGGAGAACACTACACAGGGAGGAGAACAATACACAGGGAGGAGAACAATACACAGAGAGGAGAGCAATACACAGGGAGGAAAGCAATACACAGGGAGGAGAGCAATACACAGGGAGGAGAACAATACACAGGGAGGAGAACAATACACAGGGAGGAGAGCAATACACAGGGAGGAGAACAATACACAGAAAGGAGAACAATACACAGGGAGGAAAACACTACACAGGGAGGAGAACAATACACAGGGAGGAGATAATACACAGGGAGGAGAGCAATACACAGGGAGGAGAACAATACACAGAGAGGAGAACAATACACAGGGAGGAGAACAATACACAGGGAGGAGAGCAATACACAGGGAGGAAAACAATACACAGGAAGGAAAACACTACACAGGGAGGAGAACAATACACAGTGAGGAGAACAATACACAGGAAGGAAAACACTACACAGGGAGGAGAACAATACACAGTGAGGAGAACAATACACAGGGAGGAGAACAATACACAGAGAGGAGAACAATACACAGGCAGGAGAACAATACACAGAAAGGAGAACAATACACAGAAAGGAGAACAATACACAGGAAGGAGAACAATACACAGAGAGGAAAACAATACACAGAAAGGAGAACAATACACAGGAAGGAGAACAATACACAGTGAGAAGAAAAATACACAGTGAGGAGAACAATACACAGTGAGGAGAACAATACACAGTGAGGAGAACAATACACAGTGAGGAGAACAATACACAGTGAGGAGAACAATACACAGTGAGGAGAACAATACACAGAAAGGAGAACAATACACAGGAAGGAGAACAATACACAATGAGAAGAAAAATACACAGTGAGGAGAACAATACACGGTGAGGAGAACAATACACAGAGAGGAGAACAATACACAGGAAGGAGAACAATACACAGAGAGGAGAACAATACACAGGAAGGAGAACAATACACAGGGAGGAGAACAATACACAGGGAGGAGAACAATACACAGGGAGGAGAACAATACACAGAGAGGAGAACAATACACAGAGAGGAGAACAATACACAGAGAGGAGAACAATACACAGAAAGGAGAACAATACACAGGAAGGAGAACAATACACAATGAGAAGAAAAATACACAGTGAGGAGAACAATACACGGTGAGGAGAACAATACACAGGGAGGAGAACACTACACAGGGAGGAGAACAATACACAGGGAGGAGAACAATACACAGGGAGGAAAACAATACACAGGAAGGAGAGCAATACACAGGGAGGAGGGCAATACACAGGGAGGAGAGCAATACACAGGGAGGAGAACAATACACAGAAAGGAGAGCAATACACAGTGAGGAAAACAATACACAGGGAGGAGAGCAATACAAAGAAAGGAGAACACTACACAGGGAAGAGAACACTACACAGGCAGGAGAACAATACACAAGGAGGAGAGCAATACACAGAAAGGAGAACACTACACAGGGAGGAGAGCAATACACAGGGAGGAGAGCAATATACAGTGAGGAGAACAATACACAGGAAGGAGAACAATACACAGGGAGGAGAACAATACACAGGGAAGAAAACACTACACAGGGAGGAGAACAATACACAGGGAGGAGAACAATACACAGGGAGGAGAACAATACACAGGGAGGAAAACACTACACAGGGAGGAAAACACTACACAGGGAGGAGAACAATACACAGGGAGGAGAGCAATACACAGGGAGGAGAACAATACACAGGGAGGAGAACAATACACAGGGAGGAGAACAATACACAGGGAGGAGAGCAATACACAGGGAGGAGAACAATACACAGGGAGGAAAACACTACACAAAGAGGAGAACAATACACAGGGAGGAGAACAATACATAAAGAGGAGAGCAATACACAGTGAGGAGAACAATGCACAGGGAGGAAAATAATACACAGGGAGGAAAACACTACACAGGGAGGAGAACAATACACAGGGAGGAAAACAATACACAGGGAGGAGAACACTACACAGGGAGGAGAACAATACACAGAGAGGAGAACAAATACACAAGGGAGAACAAATACACAGGGAGGAGGGACAATACACAGGGAGGAGAACAATACACAGGGAGGAGAGCAATACACAGGGAGGAGAACAATACACAGGGAGGAGAACAATACACAGGGAGGAGAACAATACACAGGGAGGAGAGCAAGAGCAATACACAGGGAGGAGAGCAATACACAGGGAGGAGAACAATACACAGGGAGGAGAACAATACACAGGGAGGAGAACAATACACAGGGAGGAGAACAATACACAGGGAAGAAAACACTACACAGGGAGGAGAACACTACCCAGGGAGGAGAACAATACACAGAGAGGAAAACAATACACAGGGAGGAGAACAATACACAGGGAGGAAAATGAATTTAGTGAGAAAAATCACTTTTAGTGAGGAAAATAAATATATAGTGAAGTAAATGGATATATAGTGAGGAAAATGGATATGTAGTGAGGAAAATAGATACACAGTGAGGAAAATTGATACATAGTGAGGAAAATGGATATATAGTGAGGAAAATGGATACATAGTGAGGAAAATGGATAAATAGTGAGGGAAATGGATATATAGTGAGGAAAATGGATATGTAGGGAGGAAAATAGATACATAGTGAGGAAAATGGATACATAATGAGGAAAATGGATATATAGTGAGGAAAATGGATATATAGTGAAGAAAATGGATATGTAGTGCGGGAAATGGATAAAGTGAAGAAATAATTATATATTGAGGAAAATGAATTTAGTGAGAACAATCATTTATAGTAAGGAAAATAAATATATAGTGAGGAAAATATATACATAGTGAGGAAAATGGATACATAGTGATAAAAATGGATATATAGTGAGGAAAATGGATATGTAGTGAGGAAAATGGATAAAGTGAAGAAATAATTATATATTGAGGAAAATGAACATAGTAAAGAATTAACTCTTAGAGAGCAAAATGAATATATTGGGAGAAAAATAGAAAAATTAATAAAAATTAATACAAAATGATTTAACAAAAACAGTGAGGACAATGGATCTAGAGCCCCATTGTGTGGAAAAAAAAAGAGATCCACTGCCATCCCAACAAGCATGTCGTAAGAGTCGACTAATAAAAGTAAAGATCCCTTTTCATGCCTTGAGGCGCATCGGGCAAATGGAAAGAGCACCCCATATTTTTACAGACCAATCGGCCCTAGGTGGGTAATGTGATCAGCATTAGGCCAGCCATCTTTACATACATCCTGGTACTCATTTTAGGCTGGGTCGACCTGTAACGCCCCATAAGAGTCAACTAAAGGGGGTATTTTTCTAAGTCACAGTGCATCTGCCAGGGAGGCAAGGAACCAAGAGTCTGCAAACCAATAAGAAAGATATGTGAAATGGATGTGCACGCACCCCTCTGAAACAAGACTAAAGTCTGGAGGTGGATGAACACCCAGAACTTTCTGCCAGAGTTAACAGCCGGTAAAGGCAAAGAAGAAGGATATAGTAGGTGAGTAAAATGAATTTAGTGAGTGAGGAAAAAAAAAACAGAGTACAGTAAATATATAGAGAAGGTCCACAATGTAAGAAAAGTTAGAAAAGTTGTATACACACGTATGTATATATACATAGATACACATACACACATATACATATATATACATATATACACTGTGAGGACAAGTAAACATGGTAAAGAAAAAAAAAAACAGTCATTAAAAAAAGACATTTTGTTTTTTAAATAGTGTTTAGACATGTTTTTCATACAGGTCAATATCTGAACAGGTTTAGATACAAACTGATGGTACTAACCTGGGTTTCCACTTAGGCCCTTAAGACCACTTCTGCCCGGTCGCCCTGGAAGGCCACTGTCTCCAGGACTACCTTGTTCGCCAGCCAGGCCGCTCTGTCCTGCTTGACCCTTTAACCCTTGGAGACCTATCCTACCTGGCAATCCTACAATGCCATCGTCACCCTGGGCAGATGTAAATGTTAAGTAAATATAAAAATTAGAAAATGTTATCCAAAAAAACTGCATTCTCCAAAAAAGGAAGATGTGGACTTAGCACATCCCAGTGTCCCAACAATTATTGTGGACTTAGCACATCCCAGTGTCCCAACAATTATTGTGGACTTAGCACATCACAGTGTCCCAACAATTATTTGGTGTTTTCTTCATTTTTCTTTCAAAAGCCTTTTGCTCAAGACATACTAAGGACAAAACCATTAAAAAAAACATCCATTTAACTGTGTTGTGGTACACTGTGTTGTGGTACACTGTGTTGTGGTACTCTGTGTTGTGGTACACTGTGTTGTGGTACTCTGTGTTGTGGTACACTGTGTTGTGGTACATTGTGTTGTGATACACTGTGTTGTGGTACATTGTGTTGTGGTACATTGTGTTGTGGTACACTGTGTTGTGGTACATTGTGTTGTGGTACACTGTCTTGGGTACACTGCATCATGGTACACTGTGTTGTGGTACCTTGTCTTGTGGTACACTGTGTTGTAGTAGATTGTGTTATGGTAGACTGTGTTGTGATGCACTGTGTGGTGGTACGCTGTCTTGTGGTGCACTGTGTCATGGTTTACAGCAGGACTTTAGACGACACTTTTGGCCCAGCACATCAAATTTCAGTATAACCCTAGTCACTTTTTCCTACATGCTATTAATGGGATAGTAGGACTATTCTCCTAACCCCCCCCCCCTCTCTTGCTCCCCCCCCCCTCCCCCACACTTTACAAAATGGGTCTGAGAACCCACATGGGAAAAGCATACTAAATAAAACCGACCACCTCTGTGATAACATGTTCCTTTGTTTTTATTGAAAAAATTTAAATCAGCAGCCTTTCTGAAAAAAGAATTAAAAATAAATGTCTACCTAATACTTTCCTGGAAGGAGCTATCATGGCGTAGCTGCTAGATACCTGCCTACAAATCTGAATGTCCTGGGTTCAAAGTTAAAATACAAATGGAGCTGGACTTTAAAAAAAAAAAAATTACCTTGGCTCTCAGGTGAATGCAGCCTTAAATGGGTACCAGTAAAGTCATGAGAAGCAAAGGGCGGCTGGCATGATGCTAACTACATCACCCACCAAGTCATGATTGGTCTATAAAATATCGGTCTTGCCCTTGATGCCCAACACGCCTGAAGATACGAATGTGTCCTTTACTTTATCAGACCTGCTGGAAGCTCTTGGATTTGAATCTTCATCAAAATACCATTTGAAGAAAAAAAGACCCCGGTTCCCAGGATGAGTCAGCCTAAAACAGATTATAGGAAATGCTCTGGGAAGTGAAGGTGCCTCGGGCATATGATGCTAGACTATTTTTAGACAATACATGTGTCTTTCTGAACATACTAAGAAAATCTGGTTTGATACTTATCCGGCAGCACAGTCACATGGTGTCCTTTGACGAAAAAAACAGCAGTATTGTCAATGGAAAAAGGTTACCGAGTCACTTACTGGAGGTCCTTCTGGACCAGGTCGTCCAGGAACACCTGGAGATCCTGCATCTCCTTGAAGACCAGGGAGGCCATCTAATCCATCTTTACCAGGCTGACCTGGGTTTCCAGGCATTCCAGTTATACCAGGTAATCCTACAAGTATGAAATTCCAACAGCTTATGTAATATGTGATAGATAGAAAAAAAATATCAATTTTTATTAGAAGAGAATACATACAGATAAAGCAAATGTACTTTTTCACAAAATGAAGAATAATCTATGCAGTCAACTGAAATGAGAAACATAGTTCTTAACAGCTATATAAAGCCATTCCTAATATATGGAAGCGAATTACGGACTGTCAGCAGTTTAGTGTAAAAATACTGTTGAAGCTGTAGAGTTGTAGTTTTATAAATGATGATGATTGATCAGAACACCCTGGAAAGCTAAAAATCGTAATGAATATTTTAAGAAATCAACCCATGAAATGCACTGATGACCTCCACCAGAAATAGACAATCAGTATAAAACAACATAAATGTTTTTATGTGGATCATGTGGCAGAGACTGCCACACTGGACTTTACACATGACACAGACTATAGGAAGATTAGCATACTGAGGTTGATAATGCACTAGCACTTATAGCTGAGGGGTTGTGTAGGTCTACATTTCATGTTAAACTTATTCTTATGTGCAAATTCAGTGATGACAAATTAGAAATATACCACCTCTTACTTTTTCATCCATTAACCCCATAACGTAGTCACAAGTCACCTATTCATTCAAATATATAGACCAGAACTATTCAACTTGTGGTCTGCGGGCCAGATTTGGCTCGCAGAAACCTGGCAAGTGGCCCTCGGATCATTGCCAGTTGTACTGTATTAAATGATCTTTGTATGCTGGGGCTCTGGCCTCTGGCCCGTGATGATCCAAGTTTTCAACACTTTGGCCCAGGAGTTAACTTAGCTGAACAGCTATGATATAGAAACATGAAAATCTCATATATACAAAGTGTTTAATTTAAGAAAATATGATTGACTTACCAGGATTTCCAGTGTCACCTTGGGCACCAGGTGGGCCATACAGACCCTCTAGACCAGGCACCCCAGGCGCACCTGGATAGCCATCACGCCCTGAGTTGGAAGAAACAGAAAAGTGCAGATTGATTCAGAGCATACCTTAATCAAAAAGTGAAATACCAGTTCTACCCATGTTACACTGGGCTGGTCTACAAGCCCAGATCAGTTCTGAAATAGGCCTTGCAGGGAATTTAAACCTATGACCACAAAGCCAGCAAGCAGGAAAACTACTGAACCCTCTTTTTGGCCTTCCATTTTCTTACATAGCTGATCTGTGCTATTTTTCATGTGGGTGCCCCCCCCCCCCCCCCCACCCCTCTCCCCCTTTCTGACTGCACTCTTGACTACTTTTACTTATAAATGCAAATGCATCAGTATTCTCTTGTTTTTGTTTTTTACTGCTGATGAAGGCTTTAAAGCTGCTATGTCCACTCTAATAAATGAATCTGTATTTTTTCTGATCTTTCATACTTTCCTTTGTTCATGTATTCTTCTTTGTTTCATCTGGCATTGAATTTAAAAAACAAAACAAAATATTGCCATCAGTTTCCATATCATAAAAGAAATCAACAACTGTGGAAATAATGATACTTTACCTAAGATAAATATCTCTGGCAGCAGAAATGTGGTTTTTGAGAAGAATGAAAGGAATATCAGAGAAAATAGACACAGTAAACAACAACAAAACAAAACAAAATAGCAAAAGACCCTTTTTATATGCCACTGGTGAATCAAATTTTATAGACCAGTATGCACAGGATAGGTGGCGGTTGAGATCAAACTTTGTTTCAACCATGATGGTCTTCACATATCAACACTGCACATGTTGTTGATACTATTTTAACCAAAACACAACATAAAAACTAGAAACAGTCAAACAAATCCTGATAAAAAAATGAGTAATTCTGACATGTCTTAAAAGTAAATTTAAACCTGTTAATATTTTGAAAAAAATTTCCAGTATGTATGAAAAACAATCTTACCTGGTTCTCCAGGAATGGATATTCCTCTCTCTCCTTTCCTTCCAGGGCGTCCATCTGTTCCAGGCTGACCTGGAAACCCTCTAGCACCTGGAAGACCTGTTTACAAAACAAAAAACAAAAACTCAATAAATAAAACTTACAGAATGAAATACAAAATTTGTTAACAATGTCTTTCTACAGCTTTTCTGATACAGGTGTTCCTTCGCGCCACACCATTTCTCTTCTCATGACACACCTAAAAAATGTAGATTGTCTATTTCTAATGCAGACATTTTTTTTACTAACATAAGGTTAATAAAGGATTTACATCCTGATACTAGGACAAACCCACAGATGATTTGTATTTAATTGTTTATTGTTATGTAACACATCCAGTTTTAAAGACTTCAGATTTGTCCAAGAAGAGAAAGAAGAGGAGGCAAACATGGAATAGGAAGCAGAAAAAGAGGCAGAGGAAGAAGCAAAGTAGAAGAAGAAGAAGAAGATGAAGAAGAAAAGGAAGGGGAGGAGGAGAAGGAAGAGATAAAGAAGAAGAGGATGAAGAGGAGGAGGAATAACAAGAGCAAAACACATCACTTAAAGTAGTAAGCTCACACAAGTCAGACCATACCTTCATCTCCAGGTAAACCTTTAGGTCCTGGTTCACCATTATATCCACGAACTCCCTTCTGGCCATTAAAGCCAGGTGCTCCAGGATCACCAGGGCGACCCTTTAAGCCTGGCTCCCCAGGTAAGCCTGGAAGACCATCCAGACCTATGTCTCCAGGAGACCCTGTAGGATAGACACAGACATTGCTAGTTTAAGCTTCCAATTACTCATTTGTCAGGCAGCTGTTTAATTTAATAACACATGAAGACAAAAGCAATGCAGAAATAACTAGACTTTGACAGAAAAAGTCACAGAAAATAGGATGCTTGGATAGATATCTGGATCTGTTAAACTAATGTCAAGAGAATAAAGAACAGAGAACTAGCTCCATTTGGTCACATCTTTCAGCTGTGAATGATGAAATTCAACAGAAAATATGAAGGTCTGGCCAGTTTAGCCAAAGAAGGTATACACTGAGAAAGTCCAAGACCAAAGGGGTATTTATGCAGTGAAATGGCAATGAAAATTAGTTCAAAAGGTCACAAGAAACACTACGTGAGGTGGATAAAAACTAAAAGGTCATCTAAACAATAAAGCAGTAGTCAATCTTCTGTAGCACTTTGAAAGAATGGGAGTCTAAACAAAAGGTAGTATTTAATCACTCTCTGAATAAATATGGGTCTGAACAGTAAAATAGTAGGTAATCTTCTGCTTCCTTCTGTGAAGGTCATGTGCCAATACAGTAAGATAATAGTTAATCTTTTATATCACTCTGAAGGAATTGGGTGAGGGGGGGGGGGGGGGGGGGGGGTGTCGAAACAAAAGGTAATAGTAGTTAATCTTCTGCATCCCTCTCTAAAGGTCAAGTGCCAATACAATAAAATAGTAGTTAATCTTCTTTATCACTCTGAAGAAATGGGAGTCTTAACAAAAGGTAGTATACAACCTTCTGAATCACTCTCTGAAGAAATTAAGGAAAAAGGGGGGGGGGGGGGTGGTGTCCTAAACAAAATTTGGTAGTAGTTAATCTTCTGAAGGTCAGGTGCCAAGACAATAACATAGTAGTTAATCTTCTTTAATACTCTGAAGGAATTGGAATTTCAAGAAAATGTATGCTGCAGCACGCGGGCGGTGTTTGAACCGGGCAGTTCCTGGGGTTCACCCAGCCTCTAGGTAATGGGTACCAGAATTAACACTCTGGGGTAAATGGAGGAACGTGGCTGTAGCTACGGAGTTGCATGCAAACGGCGACACTGGCAGTTTCTTATCAGCTATCCGTACTGGTGGCAGAGCACTTATGGTTTATAACCGCGTGCAATGACGCTGGTTCACATCTTCCGTCTTTACCTTTACATTTTTTTTTAACGTAGTATTTAATCTTCTGCATCCCTCTCTGAAGGTCATGTTCCAATACAGTAAGATAGTAGTTAATCTTTTGTATCACTCTGAAGGAATGGGAGTCTAAACAAAAGATAGTGGTAGTTAATCTTCTGCATCCATCTCTGAAGGTCAAGTGCCAATACAATAGGCCAGTAGTTAATTTTTTTGTCTCACTCTGAAGGAATGGAAATTTTAACAAAACATAGTATTTAACCTTCTGTATCACTCTCTGAAGGAATGGGGGTTGGGGGTGGGGGGGGGGGTGTCTAAACAGAATGTAGTAGCAGTTAATCTTCTGCATCCCTCTCTAAAGGTCAGGGGCCAATGCAGTAAGGCAGTATTTAATCTTTTGTATCATTCTGAAGGAATGGGGGTTTAAACAAAATGTAGTAGCAGTGAATCTTCTGAATTACTCTCTGAAGATTAAAGATTTAGTGTAAGGACTTATTTGTTTCACAAGTGCAGGAGTTCTGGATATCTCTGGGAGTTGTTGTAAGGAGCTACAGAATTTGCTGCTTTGTGTGAGACTCTTGGTGTGTGAGCAACTATTCTGTGGACTGAAAGGTTCAGCCAGCCATCTGGAAGAAAACCTGGTGCAATAAAGTGAATCATTTCTTCTTTTAGCATTGTTAGAGAGAAATGGAAGCAGACTGCATAAATAGTATAACACTTTTATTAAGATAAAGACAAATAAAAGAAAATCTGTGCCTTGCTTAAGGTAAGAACAATTCCATTTATATCTGGAGAGTAGATGGGCATTGTCAGGCTGAAAACATCTTCCAGATCATACAATCAACATTAATTTGTCTAGAGAGTAGACTGGAATCACCAAGTAAGCATCCTCTTCCTAGTTATACATTTATATTATACAGTTATACAATGAACAGTGAAGTATATCTAGAGAGTAGATGGGCATCACAAGTAAGATATCATCTTTCCAGATAAACAATGACAGATTGTAGTATATCTGCAGCGTATTGTAGTATATCTAGCGAGTAGATAGACAGCAGATAGGCATCACTAGTAAAATATCATCTTTCCACTATACAATGACAAACTGTAGTTTATCTACAGAGAAATGTAGTATATCTAGAGAGTAGATTGGCATCACCAGGTAGACATCATCTTCCTAGCTATACAATGAACACTAGTATATCTGGATACAGATATATCAAGAGAGTAGATATATCTGGAGAGAAGATGGGCATCACCAGTAAGATATCATCATTCTGGATATACAATGATGAAATGTAGTATATAGTAGACTGGAATCACCCAAAAATATCCTCTTCCTGGTTATACAATGAACAATTAGTATCTCTAGAGAGGAGAGTGGCACCGGCAAGTTAATTCTGCAGTATAGCTTCAACCATAATAGAACACGCCAGCTGCGTTTTAAGGGTGAAGGCAAAAGAAGAAGAGTTTCCATATATTGGAAGCCACAGAGTCAAATGAATAAAGGCAGACCAAAAACAGGAAGATAATCTGAGAATGAGGGGCCAAAAGGGAAGGACACAGGGTGAGATAAATACAACAAACAGGTTATCAGAGGCGATTCGTATACTCCTTACCGTCAATGCCCATTATTCCAGGCAGACCTGCAAATCCCTTAGGACCTGGAGTGCCTGGGTTGCCTGCGTCTCCTTTAGGTCCAACACGACCTGCAGAGAAAACATCAAACAAGTCATTAAATTATCAGCAACTGAGTGTGTGTGTGTGTCTACACATACATGCCCGTGCATGCGCGCTCTCTCTTTTTTCTTTCTCTCTCTCTCTCACACACACACATGCCTGCACGCGCACACACACAAAAACACACGCAATTAAAGAGGAAGGCAGACGGGAAGACAACGAAAACAAGTAAAAGACTTTATCCAAAACCCAGACAACCAGAATATTCAACTATACAAGGAAACTTTACAATTCTAGAGATGTAAAGTAAAGTATCCCACGTGACAGAAAAACAGACATAATAATAATTTACATTCAGGAAATATAAATGTAGAGGACATGCAGACAGAAACACAGGAAAAAATGAAAAAAAACACACATTAGAGCATGCCAAGCCAGACCTGTAAAATGAATGTGCATGCAAAACAAACTTAAATTTTAGATCAACACTAAAACAAAGAAGAGGATGAAAACTAGAAATTGTTACTGGAATTTACAGAAGCAGTTTGTATTTTAAACAGACTATTAATTAGACAAACTGAAAAAAAGAAGCAGAGAAAAATGACTGTATTGTCTTTTATTTCTCAATTGAATACTTTCCAACTATTCATGCTGAACTTACCGGGCTCTCCTGGCAAGCCATCATAGCCAGGTAGACCTGGGAGTCCAGGATTGCCCTCACGTCCATAAAGTCCATCAAATCCCGGGTCTCCTGCATCTCCGGGCGCCCCTGGCTCACCTGGTATTCCTGGAAGACCAGAATTGCCTGGGAGGCCTCTCCCTCCTGCGTTACCTGCACATGCAGAACAAACAATATTGAAGCATGGAGTGTATTACTTTTCATGTTCTCTATTTAAACAAAGAGGGTGGAGAGATTCAAACAAAGAGAAGGAATGGAGAAAAAGAGCTAGAGAGGGGGAGGGGTAAGAGGACGGAGAAAGAGAGACAAAGAAGAAAGAGAATGGAGAAAGAGTTTTAAAGAAAGGATATTGATAAAACAGGCAGAGAGGGAAAGAGAGACATGGATATTGTGAGAGAAAGAGGGAAAAAGGAGACCAAAAAAGTAAGCTACTGAAGGAAAAGGGAGAAAATAGAGCAAGATGCAGCTACTGCATAACTCAGTATTGTACTATTTGAACAGCCACTGTACAGTTCAACATGTATTGTTTTGCAACGTCTGTACAGCAGCTCAACACTGGTTCCATCAACCACAGCTCAACGCTGCATGTTTTGTCAACCATATTCCAGCACAGAATTGTACTGTTTTATATTTGTTATACAATTCAACATTGTAAGTAAAGTAAAGGATCCTCTTCCATGCCTTCATGCCTATGCTAGACCTATATTTTATAGACCAAAGGGCGCTCATTCAACATTGTACTGTTTCCTTAATTAATGTATTACTCGTCACTCCTGATTAAGTGTGGAAGTCCAAAAAATTGTGTCGCTCCTAAACTAAAGTGTGAACCTGTAAATTCCCACCCCCGCTATTACACTCATGAAAATCCTCAATTAAAAATTGCACTGTTTTATAATAAATACACAGTTCAACATTGTACTGTTTCATTTATCAATGTATTACTCAACAAAGTATTATTTCATTAATCACAACTCAGCATTGTACTGTTTATAAGCACTACACTACTAAAAATTGCAGTTTTAAGTCAATACACAGTTCAACATTGTACTGTTTCATTAATTAATGTATTACTCAGCAATGTTTCATTTTGATTAATTACTTTACAACTCAACATTGTACTGTTTATAATCACTGCACAGTTCAACACTGCACTGTTTAACCAACAGTGTTATGTCTGCCCATTTCATGTGTGTTTCTATCTGTGGTTTGTCCACCCATATGTGCTTGCATGTGTAAATGTAATGGACATCCCATAGCAGTTACCACCATCAGGATGTAATGAGTTACGCCTTCACATATTTGAGGTGACAAAGTGCAGTGGCCAGTTTCCTTCCTTGTCACCTTTCCTTCCAAGATAATCCCATCAAATGCTGCAAATTGTCCAGTACCTGTTTCAGTGAGCAAGTGGCTTGTATGTGTCCATAGAAATCCTTTTCTTCTTTGTTCACTCTGAACCCTGTCATCCTAAGAGAGTTTTTTTCTGAGACTGATAGTGTTCTAGTGATATATCTGTGGGCAGTGGCCTCCACACATACATAACAGCTTTGATACTGGTTGCAGCTGCACAGTGTAAAGACGTGGTGTATATGATTAAGTTTTCTCTCTCTCACGCACGCACTCGCGTGTGCTTGTACACATTCATAACTCATAAACACACAAATTCAAGATAGTATTTGGGGTGAAAAATGGTCTTATTGCTCATTGCGATGTTATCAATATGTCTTTGCTCTATATGGCTGTCAATAAAAATTATGTTCTCATGGTTAAAGGATAGAAAAAAAAAAAAAAAAGCAGGTACATCTCTGCCCTGTTTGTATTTATTGATTACTTTCCTCAGCGTAAAAACACACCTTTGCATGAACAAGTGAAGGGAAACAAAATAATGATTTCTTTCTTTTTAGGGACTTGACAGTTGCAATGTCACAGTGGCCAACATACTTACTTGTCTATCTGCTTGGTAGTCATATGCCCTACTTTTAAAGAAATTGACCAAGACTCTAAACTTCTGCTTCATATTCTCTTCATCTAGTTTCTAAAGGTAAAGTCCAGAGATGCATAAGAATATGCTTCTTTTCAATAATATTTTGAAAAATGTAATATTTGTAAAGTTCTCACTGAGGAATCAAAGATTACAAGGGCAGTTGGCATAGTGGCTGTGGTTTACACAAAGGATGTAAGATCTGTACCTTTTGGCCCAACACATCCTACTTCAGCAAGTCCTTTTATGACATGCTAGTTAAGTAGCAGGTCTATTCTTTTCCCCAAAATGTGGCCCTAGAACCCACAGGTAGAACACATATAAATGTATAAATAAATAAGCCAAGACATCTTTTACTAGCCAGCACACTGTGACAAGTAACTACTTTTGTTTACTACTCTAAAAAAGCTTCAACAAAAACTTACCTTTTGCTCCAGTGTCTCCAGGTAACCCAGCAGGTCCCACAGGGCCAGTTCTTCTTATTCCAGGTCGACCAGGTATTCCAGAGAAACCTTGTGGCCCGTCCGGACCCCTATCACCTAAATAAGACACACATTGTGAACATTCTATCAGATGGTAATGGACTGTTTGTATATTAACTAGCAAAGTCTTCAACTGTTCTCTTCTCTCTTTTAAGAATCTTCCTTCTTTTAATTATAGATTTTCTCTCTTTGAACAATCTCTTAGCACTCTCAGCTGACAAAATCAGCATACAACATTATAATTCTCCTGTCCACAACTGTCAAAGATGTGGTATAGGCCCTATTGGAAGATGTAAACAATGTGGAACAGTGAAGTGAACAGATATCGTCTAGAATGCATGATGTTAATTGGAGTGACCAGAGGATTGATAGACACTCAGTATTCAAAGAAAAGGCAAGATGACCAAATAATAACTCTACAACCAACACCATTAGTACAGAAACTCTGCACTGGTTACTGAAGAGGGGACAGAGCATTTATAAGGCTGATATTCATAACATAACATGCAAGAACAAGGATAAAAGCGACACCAAATAATTGTAGATGTTTGCCTGATGATGTACTCCGCGAATTATATTCTAACATGTTCTCTTCTGTTCTTATAATTAGTTCTCTTCAGTTTTTATAATTATCTCAAACAGTACAGTTTTTGTAATTACTTCAAACAGTACCATGTATGAATATAATTCACGGAGTACATCATCAGGCAAACATCTACAATTATTTGTTGTCGCTTTTATCCTTGTTCTTGCATGTTATGTTATAAATATCAGCCTTATAAATGCTCTGTCCCCTCTTCAGTAACCAGTGCAGAGTTTCTGTACAAATCGTAATGGTTGTAGAGTTATTATTTGGTAGAAAATATATCTTCTTCTTACGTTCTATGCCAAGAGACACTGATATTTATACCTGATCATATTCTTCTGTTCAGAAATACTGTCACTGCTTTCTGATACAATTATTCTTCCATGCTATAATGACAAACTCTCTGGCATCCTCTTACTTAGCCTCCCCAATTTTCTGTTGTCATTAAATACTCTTCTCTCCCCCCCCCCCCCCTTTCCCCACAACGTGGCCAAAGAATGTAAATTGTCCTCTTCTGATGCAACTAATCAGTTTTCTTCATAAGCTCACTTCTTCATTTCCCCTTTGCTTATCCATGGTGTTCTTATTTATTTATAAAACCACATCTCTGCAGCTTCCACACAGTTTTTCCCTTAATGGCTTACTATAAAAAAATATACAACCAGAAACATTACCTCTGCCTCCTCTCAGGCCTTTAAGACCAGGTAATCCGTTATTGCCTGGCAAACCATCAATACCAGGGCGACCTGGATCCCCACTGATTCCAGGATCTCCAACAGGTCCAGGGACAACTTCACGAGGATAAGATCCAATTGGGCCTCTCGATCCCTACAATTGTAAATTGAGCATTTATTATCTGACAGATTTATCCACTAGAGATAGCAGCCATGCTGGAATATTATGTTTGAATGTCTGATACAGCAGGGATGTTTGGTAAATTAGACATGCTTGATACAGTAGCAATGTTTAGTACCGCAGGAATATTTGATACAGCAGGGATGTTTGATAAATTAGACATGCTTGATACAGTAGCAATGTTTAGTACCGCAGAAATATTTGATACAGCAGAGATGTTTGATAAATTAGACATGCTTGATACAGTAGCAATTTTTAGTACAGCAGGAATATTTGATACAGCAGGAATGTTTGATAAATTAGACATGCTTGATACAGTAGCAATGTTTAGTACCGCAGGAATATTTGATACAGCAGGGATGTTTGGTACAGCAGGAATGTTTGGTACAGCAGGAATGTTTGGTACAGCAGGAATATTTGGTACAGCAGGAATATTTGGTATAGCGGAAATGTTTGGTACAGAAGAAATGTTTGGTATAGCAGGAATGTTTGGTACAGAAGGAATGTTTGGTACAGCAGGAATATTTGGTATGGCAGGAATATTTGGTATGGCAGGAATATTTGGTATGGCAGGAATATTTGGTATGGCAGGAATATTTGACACAGCAGGAATGTTTGGTAGATTAGAAATGCTTGATACAGCAGGAATGTTTGGTAGATTAGAAACACTTAATACAGCAGGAATGTTTGGTAGATTAGAAATACTTAATACAGCAGGAATGTTTGGTAGATTAGAAATACTTAATACAGCAGGAATGTTTGGTAGATTAGAAATACTTAATACAGCAGGAATGTTTGGTATAGCAGGAATGTTTAGTACAGTATGAATGTTTGGTATAGCAGGAATGTTTTGCAGAGCAGGAATGTTTGGTATAGCAGGGATGTTTTGCAGAGCAGGAATGTTTGGTATAGCAGGAATGTTTTGCAGAGCAGGAATGTTTGGTACAGTATAAAAATGTTTGGTACTGTAGGAATTATCAGTGTAGCAGAAATATTACATGCAAAGGGGGGGGGGGGGGGGGGGGGGAGGGCAGACGTAAACTCACTCACTACCATATAAGCAAACCCATGTGGTTGAAACAACAATTAGAAAGCTGCTGCAGCTAAAAAAAAACTGACAAGTAATAAGAAATTATTTTGCTCTTTCTGTCCCAATCAACACATCAAGTGCATGACTGACTAATCCTAATGTGTCCCACTCAACACATCATGTGTGACTGGCTAATCCTTGTGTATCACTCAACATGTGTGACTGGCTATTCCTAATGTGTCCCCCTCAACACATCATGTGTGACTGGCTTTTCCTAAAGTGTCCCACTCAGCACATCATGTGTGACTGGCTATTCCTAATGTGTCCCACTCGACACATCATGTGTGACTGGCTAATATTTGTGTCCCACTCAACACATCATTCGTGACTGGCTAATTCTTGTGTCCCACTCAACACATCATGCGTGACTGGCTATTCCTAATGTGTTCCACTTGACACATCATGTGTGATAAGCTATTCTAAATGTGTCCCACTCAACACATCATGTATGACTGGCTATTCCTAATGTGTCCCACTCAACACATCATATGTGGCTATTTTTAGTATGTCCAACTTAACACATAATGTGTGATTGGCTACTCCAAATGTGTTCCTCCCAATGCGTCATGCATGACTGTATTTCCGTAAATTTAGAAACAGCAGGCTAAAAATATCAGACAACATATTTGTGCTGAAAAATGTATATATATCTGGCCCTTGTGAAAGTAGTGATCCAATGATTGTGTGTGATTATTGCTTCTCTAAAGTGCTAGGTGGACTTTCTGTGACCAAAAGAGTCATAAGTAAGAACTGACACTTTACAAATACACTCAATATCCAGATGATGTTTTCCATCAACAAGATTATCACAAAGCAGCAGGTGCATAATTTTATAATCACTTACTTTTCTGCCAGGTGTACCAGGTATGCCGTAATCTCCACTCAAGCCTTTCATGCCAGGTGCCCCTGGGAAACCATCGTCACCTGATGGTCCAGGGTAACCTTTAGGGCCTTCCTGTCCTCGGCTGCCAGGAAAACCTGGCAAACCTGCGTCTCCCTTTTGACCTGGGAATCCTGGCAATCCTGGCATACCAGAGTCTCCTGGAAGTCCTGGAGAACCTGCAGACATTGACAAACAGAACAGTGTCAGAGATTCAGATTTCGCTGACATCTAGTGTTAGAGGTTCGGATTTTGCTGACATCTAGTGTTAGAGGTTCAGATTTTGCTGACATCTAGTGTTAGAGGTTCAGATTTCACTGACATCTAGTGTTAGAGGTTCAGATTTTACTGACATCTAGTGTTAGAGGTTCAGATTTTGCTGACATCTAGTGTTCGAGGTTCAGATTTTGCTGACATCTAGTGTTCGAGGCTCAGATGTTGCTGTCATCTAGTGTTAGAGGTTCAGATTTTGCTGACATCTAGTGTTAGAGGTTCAAATTTTGCTGACATCTAGTGTTAAAGATTCAGATTTTGCTGACATCTAGTGTTAAGAGGTTCAGATTTTGCTGACATCTAGAGTTAGAGGTTTAGATTTTGCTGACATCTAGTGTTAGAGGTTCATATTTTGCTGACATCTAGTGTTAGAGGTTCAGATTTTGCTGACATCTAGAACAGTATCAGAGATTCAGATTTCTCTGACAAATAGAGTAATTTTAAAGATTCAGATTTTAATGAAAAAAAGAACAATGTCAGGGGTTTAGATTTCGTTGACAAACAGAACCATATTAGGGATTCAGATTTCAAATTCACTGACAATTAGAACAGTGTTAAAGATTTATATTTCAACTTTACTGACACATAATTATTTTACAAAAAATCTTTGACATTACTGCAAACAGTGATTCCTCTCCAGCTGTTACAAAGTTTTATTAGTTAGATTAGTTTTCTTTAGAAATTTAACAATTATTTCTTTATTCCACTGATGTGGAATTTTCCCCTCTGCCCATATTCTATTAAACAAATCTTTCACTCGATTTATGGTTACATCATTTGCTGCCTTAAGCATTTCTGCAGTAATATCATCATCAACTGTTGCCTTATTGTTTGCTAATGAATTGACTGCTTTCCTGATTTCCATGACACATGTATGTCTTAAATTTACTAGTAACATGCTCATTTTAGCCTCCATAAAAATTCAATGTTTTTGTGGACTAGGTCTATTTAAGATTTCTTAGAAGTGTTCTGCCTATCTCTTTTTCTGCTCAATATCAGATGTAAGCATTGTACCATCCTTACTTTTAATGGGACCACCCCGCAGTTTGAAAGTAGTGTCTGTATACCAGCTAATTTTCCAGATTTGAGTGCCTAAAGTACCACTCTTCTATCTGTTAGGAATACCACAGGTTGTGAAATATGACTAGAGTTTAGCAGTTTCTCTTGATGGCTTTAACTTCTGCATCATAGTTGTGACTGTGCTTTTCTGTTGGTATTTTGGCTGTATTATCCAGGTTCACTGTACACTCCTGCTCCTCCATTTCTACTTGCATTTTCTGCTGACTCATCTGTGTAGACATGAATCCAAAGATCCTGTTGGTATTCATCATCAAATAGAATGAGGATGGCTGTTTTACAATGCACACTGTTTTGTTCTTCCTTGTCGAATACTCCTTTCACTTCTGTCTAGTTGGGTATTGGCAATTTATAATCCTTTCTCCACTGGGTCCAATCTAGGATAGCATTTTAAGGGGCTATCAACTGCAGGCAGATCACTGGTTAGACTGCAGAGTCATTGAGCCCGGTGGGTGAAACTGCTTCTGTTTTTATCACCTCATTCCTAAATTTTTGAATCTCTTTCAGAGGGTGCCACACATAATAAGGAACTTTTTTGCTTGTATTAGTATCTTGGTATTTCTGCATTCTGTCGTGTTTGGTTCATCACCATTTTCTCCACCACAGCTATAGGTGTCGATTTCATCCCGCCTGTTATGACTCGATTTTGCACCCTATTTAACTTTTGTAGTGTGCTTTTTTTAATGCTGAGCTCCATGCAGTAGACCTGTGTTCAAGGTGTGGTCGTACAATCTGTTGATAAACTTTCTTCTTTCCCATTTGCACCCCATGTGGTTCCACTTAGTTTTTTTTCAGGATAGCTATCTTCCGTCTGGCTTTGGTTGCTGCCTTGCTAATGTGTTTTCTCCATGTTAACCTATCATTAAAATAAAAACTTTTCAACAAACTTATTTGTCTACCAACTAGGCTTGCTAGCATGGCAGTGATGTTGACAACATCTCCTGTCAAGTGCGATGCATGGAAAATAGTCCTTCAATAAGGCCCCTTTTCTCTGGCACATAAGAGGTTATTCACTTTTATGTTGTAAGATAAAGAACAGTTCAACAAATAAGTTTGTCTGCCAACAAGGCTTGCCGGCAAGTACAATGAATGGGAAAGGGTCTTTTAACAAGGCTTGGCCTATTTTGTTACACCTCCAACTGTTAAAGAATTTTTATCAAGCACAACTAAAACTAAATGAAACATCCTTTAAATGCTTGTCAAATATAGCTTTGGCAATGTTTCCCCATTGTGAATTTGAACAAAGAAGTCACAAACAATAGATGCTTAATTTATTGCCTGGCATATTTCACTGTATCTCGTCAGGTGCATACTACAGTAACAATTGATTAACTTGAAGGAAGTAAATGAATCCTTCAAAGTGAAACACAAAATTGACTATATTCACCAGGGTAACCACAAGAAGAAAAGCATGTCTTTCTGTCTGCATAAATCTGGATTAATCCAGCTGATAGCCTAAACTTCTGAAAACTTCCATAATCCACCGATTTAATTGTGAAGATAATTGATCAGGAGTCATTTCCACTATGAAGACTTGTTGCACAGGATGCCCAACACTCTGTCTCTCACCTTAGTTGACCTCTATCTCATACTCTGTTCATCCATCTATCATATCCTTCAAATTGTAAAACTGTCTATCTATTCTTTCAACTTCTCCCTTCAGTATAGTTTATTTTAAAAAGATGTCGTTTAGTGACTTAAATATTTAACTTGCATCTTTCAAAATGTATTTTCACAACAATCTTTTCATCCCTAATCTCTCTAAGATTTTATTTGTATACTGTTCTCTGTCATTCATCTCAGTGTATAATGTGCTTCACTCTGTTTGTAGTTTGCTGCTTCATTTTCTCTCCCTCACTCAGCCTGTACACTCTAATGATCCACTTTCTCACGCTGGCTGTTGTCTTCCCACTTGTAGCATAGCCCACCTCCTATCTGTGTCAATAAAAAATGTCATTTAAAAAAAAACTGTTCAAGTATTTGTTTCATCTCCTTCATTCCCAGCCTCTCCATATCTACAAAATAATCAGAAAAAGGAAATTTTCGAACAGTGCAATAAAATAAAGCTTACCAAAGTCACCAGGCAAGCCTGGCTCAGAAGGAGGGCTATCTCTACCATCTGGACCACGATCTCCTTTAAGTCCTGCAGCAGCTGTCCCGGGTTCACCAGGCTGACCTGAGAAAGTATGATCAGATTTTAACCGTGTGTTTCTGGTTTGTTTACCAGTTAAAGTAGTTGCAGGTCAGTAACAGTAAGTAGAGGTAGCAGGAAGCAGAACTTGCACATGTGTGTCTGTCTGCCTGTGTGCTTAGACAGACACAGAGAATTAGAGTGTGCACAGAGTGTATATCTATGCAAACCTGTGTGTGCGTGAAGATACACATGTTTATGATTCAAGCCACAGACAAAGCTTATAAAAGTAACATTTCAGTTAACCTACTTATATATATATATATATATATATATATATATATATATATATATATACATACACACACACACACACACATATATATATATATATACACACATATACATACATATATATACATACACACACACACACACACACATATATATATATATATATATATATATATATATATATATATATATATATATATATATATATATATATATATATATATATATATATATATATATATATATATATATATATATACTAGCTGTACCCGGCCACGCATTGCTGTGGCATAGTTTGGCTAAATGGAAATGAAAGAAAATAGAAATCGCACGTGTCTAATACAATCATTGTCTGCTCAGATAAGAGATAGTCTTTGATCCCCCTCCCCCCCCCCCCCCCCCCCCTCTCACAACCACAACTAAATCCACCTACTACTCTCTCCCTCATCAAAGGTTTTTGGGAAAGAAAGACAATGGAAATCGCTCGTGTCTGATATAGTTAATGTCGCTATCATTTTCTGCACAGATATAGAGATAGTCTGGTTTTCCAACTTTAGAACACGCACCTTATAATTGTGTCTTTATATTATTGGTCGTTTAAATGGTGTTATTAGCACAGTAACAAAAATGGTTATTTGGTTATCACATGCTAAAGCTGTTTGTATTTTTATAGCAGACGGAAGTAAAGCTACAACTGTACTTGTAAATAACAAAGTAAGTTGTAAAAAATAGAAAAGCGGAGGTAGCATTAGTAAAATATAAACAAATTAGGTAATGAGAACTTGAAAATCACGTGTAAAGCTCTTTAAGTTCTCTTAAATTTCAGTCATTACCCCTCCCCTCCCCTCTTCCACCAACTACTGCTCTCTCCCTCTTCGAAGGATTTGAAAATTATTACCTGGCGATATTTTTGTTGTTGCTGTAACTGACATTGACATCCCTGTCCATCCGGACTAAAATGGGGAGCAGGAATTGTAATAGGTAGTGAATGGAGCTAGTGTAATATTTACCACATCATCCTTCAAGTACCAGTACAACTACTACCACGACCACCACCACAGTGGCTAAAATAATGTCACTGCTATCTGTGTTACCATCGGAGTAGACAGGGAGTCGTGAGCCAGAAGATTTGGTTCCGCATGGCTAGTGCTGTCGCCACAGACTGGTCAGGTTAGGATGTATAATTTCGCTTCCCGACAGAAGAACGCTATAACCTTACCGGCGGTCTTCACATGAGAGCACTACGGTGTAACAGCCCAACCACAACTATTACTGCTGCTGCTACTTTTAGTGGGTAAAGCAGTTACTGTGACTTAAAGCTCTCTCAGTTAACAGTTTGCCCCCCCTCCCCCCCCCCCCCCCCCCCCCCCCCCCCCCCCCCCCCCCCCCTTCCTCTCCCCAAAAAAAAAAAATCACCGACAACTCTTTCCCTCATTGAAGTAGTTGGAAGAAAAAAAAAACACTTGAAAAGCAAATAAAAACAGGAAAAAAACACACACCATAATTAGGAAATGAACGCTATGGTAAACAGCACAGCTTTAAATTCCAACGCAGATGAAATAACTAAATCTAAATGAAAATAAATGGAAAGCTATGAAATTGTGCTGTCACCACGACAGAGCAGATAAGGATTTTATTTTAGTCCGGGGTAAAAAAAAATTTACTACTGCGGATTCGAACCCTGGTCTCCCGCACAGGAACCCAGTGTTGTAACTATTCGACCAAGCAGCCACTTCATAGGAGCAACGAAAAGAGAACTAAACTATTGAGATGTGTGACCCTACTACTACTGTGTCTGATTATAACACAATTCAAAACCGCAGGCAATTGTTTTCTCATAGACAGATACTCCAGATATATTAATGAAACGGCACAACAATAGAAATCGCACGTGTCTAACACGGTTAATGAAGTTAATGTCGCAGTCAATGTCTGCGCCGACGTCGAGATAGTCCTTGATGCCCCCCATCCCCCCTTCCCATCAAAGGTTGTTTAAAAAAAAAACAGAAAATAGAAATCGTGTTTAATATGGTTATTGTGGCAATCACTGCCTACACAAATATAGAGATAGTCTTGTTTGCTGTACCACGATCTACTCTATGTTATTAGAAAAGGCCTTGGCTGCACGTAACTCGCCGGCGAATAGCGGAAGACTTGCGTTCTGACTACGGTGCATGCGCAATTACTAACGTGGCTATAATTAGATGTCACTAACAATTTAAATATTAGTTTCGAATATTTTTGCTTAAACTGTGGTCACCTATCTCTGACAGTGACAGGTTGAATTTCAAACCATGATGGTTTAACATCTGGTATCAAAACAAACATATCCTGAAAATTTCAGCTAAATCGGTTCAGTAGTTTCCGAGTCTATAGGGGGCAAACAAACACACAAACATTGATTTTTATATATATATATATATATATATATATATATATATATATATATATATATATATATATATATATATATATATATATATATATATATATATATATATATATATATATATATATATCGCCTGCTCCTTCGGACTCTGTGGAGTGAAATAGTTTTAACTCTTTGAGTCCCAGGGGTTTAGTATCAGAGGCCCAAGGGGTGGTTAAGGACATCAACACACATATTCACGATCCGCATGTGATGCCCTTCATGCAAGGCAGGAAGACCGTGAGCCTTAACACTATGATTTCTCCCCTATTCATGACTATTCAGGTCCTTGCCCCTCTGACTCATGAAATAGGGTATTCTGTTTATTTAACATGTCACTCCCTAATAATGGCATATAACTCCAAGGGACCTAACCCTATGTATCCATATATTCTACTCTTTTACTACTTTATCGCCCGTCTCTCTAGCGTAGTTGGTAAACCGGATTGCGCGGTGAGTGGGTGATAAACTCCCCGTGGTCCGGGTTCACTCCCAGGGGTGGGCAGAAAAGCCACATTTCTCCCAGATTTACGGTATTTAAAATGGAATCAAGGCCGAAAGGTTGCAATATCCATAATACCGAGCCTAAGGGTTGACAACTAATGGCTTCTAGATACTAAAACAAACAAACAAAACTTCTTTTTCTGCATCATTATCTGTTTTCAGATTTTTTAACTAAAACTTTCGTATGGTGCTGATATGATCTGAATCTCTGACAAAATTCTATTTGTTAATGAAATCAGGATCTCTGTCACTGTTCTGATAATCATCTACAAAACAACAATCTGCCTTCTTGTAATTCCATCATCTACAAAACAACAATCTGCCTTCTTGTAATTCCATCATCTACAAAACAACAATCTGCCTTCTTGTAATTCCATCATCGCATAGTGCTGCTCTTTCTTATCAACTGTTTTCTACCAACAGAAAGACTAGGCAGTGGTCACTGCCTCCTAATTGTTTCCCCAACAGTTCTAATATCTTATTCCATGTCTGGTGAGTGAAATGCCAGGTCTGGTGTCAGGGTGGTAGGTCATGCTCTTGAGTAAAAAGCTGATGGGGTGGTTGGCCGATTAATGAGACTGAATCTATTTTCATCCTGCCAGTCATCCAGTTTCTCTTCTGTCTGATCCATGTGATCAAACCACAACAATACCAGACATTTTATTGACTGCTGTAATAATACCTCAAATACATGAATGTGCTACAAATAGTAAATACATGATATGCCACCTCCACATTAGCTGCAGTGTATATATGTATCTTCTGGGAATGTAACTGGTGGGGCCCTAATCTCTTCCGAGGTGCAACCCTCATAACACAGTCCAAAAGCCACGTCAAATAGTTTTTTCTTCTAAACTGCCCATGATAGAAAATCCAGGCTCTGGTGCACATTGGGTTGTGAAGTTTGTTCATGAATCTCCAGCCCACAAGTGCACTTGTTATTCTTGCCAAAGTATCACAATAATTTATTATAGTGTTTATTTATCAACCAAAAAAAAAAGCATAACCAAAGACAGATACAGTTTCCCTTTCAAGGATTAACACCTTACCTTTTGTTCCCTTAGAACCAGGCAAACCATCAATGCCAGGCACACCTTCAATACCCTTGACACCTTTAAAACCTTTTACAGGTAAACCAGGTTCTCCTTTGAAGCCAGGTGCACCAGGCACACCTGGTAACCCATCTAGTCCTTCATCACCCGGAACTCCTGGTGATCCCTGAAAACAACAACAAGAAAAGATTAATTATTTAGATAAGACAATATAAATCTATCAAAGGGCAACAGATAAGATGGTTTAACCGCCTGATGAGAATTCCCCAGTACCAACTGCTGAAGATGGAGACGATTCTCGACTCATAACTGAAGGAAGTGAAGCAGAAGATGATATAAATTCAGTTTCAAAAAATCAAATACGGCTAGGATTCAAAAAAGAAAGAGTTCATAGTTATATAGAGACAGTCCTGATATATAGAAGTAAATCATAGACAATCAGCAGACATAAATTACATGGAGGCTGCAGAGATAGTTTTATAGAAGAGACATAAGGGTTATCACAGACAGATACAAAGTGAAAGGAAGATGTCTTGAAAGAAATTAGTTTAACAAGAACTGGGTACTTGCATCAGAAGAAGAAAATCAATATTCTCTGGGCACGCCATGAGAAGGGAAACACCGGAGATAGAACAGTAAGACAAATTAGAGGGTGAAAGAAGCAGGGAGAGATCAACTACAACAGTAATGGACTATTCCAGAGACTTTTTTTAAGCTACTTCATATTTAAATTTTTAATCAGTACCACAACACAGGGGAGTCGCTGTGGCAGAGCGGCTAAAGGTTTCCTCCCTGAAGGAGCCAGACTTTTTAAAAAAAAATGAGCCAGACTTTCGCTCCCAGGTCGACCCAGCCTTGAGTGGGTACCAGGTGCAGACCCAGGAAGTAAAGGTGGCTGGAGTGATGCTGACCACATTATCCATCTTGTGCTGATTGGTCTGGATAATTCATAAAAGAATGACTCAAGCACTTGATAGTATAATTAGGCAAGAGCAATCAGGATTGAGAGGGGAAATCATGTAATGATTACATCTTTCCGCTGCGTCAAAAAACTGAACAAAGTAACGAATGGAATAGTGCAGTTTATATGACCTTTGTGGATTTTGAAAAAAACTATTTGATGGCCTGCATTGGGAATCACTATGAAAGATTTTGTGCCACTATGGTGTACCACAGAAAATAGTAAATTTGATCAAAGCTATTTACTTAGAGTTTCGTTGCAAGGTAGTTTGTGAAAATTATACAAAAGAAAATTTCTTTGACAACACAGGAGTCAGACAGGGATGCATACTATCCCCATTTTTGTTCAATTTGGCCACTGATTGGCTGATATAGGAAGTTACATGAGATAGAGAAAGAAGCTCATGTGGTCACACCCCTATTTAAGAGGACTTGGACTATGCAGGTTACATCAGCCTTATTTCAAGCAGTCATGTGGACACTCAGGAAAAGATGGAAAGACTTTCAACAACAGCCATTAAGATAGGACTCAGAATAAACACCAGTAAAACTCAAGTAATGAGAAATAATTTCAAAACAGAAAATCCAGTTAAATGATGAAGCAATAGAGGAAGTTGAAGAATTTCTATACCTCGGAAGTAAAGTTACTCCAGATGGAGATTTTGAAGAGGATGTAACATCAAGAATAAACAAAGCAAATCGAGCATTTGGCATGCTTAACAATATATGGAAGTCAAAGGGATTCCGTTTGAAAACAAAACTCAAAATGACAGCGGGAATTACACATAAACTTGAGACTTTTCAAAATAAATTTTTTAGGAGAATTCTACAAATATTTTGTCCAAACAAGATCATAAATGAAGAACTGAGAAGGAAAACAGAATGTGCCTCACTGGCAAATGTTATCAAAGTAACATGATGGAGATGGCTTGGACATGTTTGCAGAACGCCTTGTGATACTCTGGCAAAAACAGCTCTCCAGTGAACAGCAGATGGGAAAAGTAGACCTGGACGACCCAAGGAAATGTGGAGAAGGACAATAGAACGGGAAATGAAGGAATGTAATCTGAAATGGGATACCATCGGCAGAAAAGAGGCAGACTGACAGCAATGGAGATCACTTGTAAATGCCTTATGTGTCAACAGCGACAGGAAGAGGATATAGAGGATTATCCTCATAGCACTCTGGACAGATCCATAGGTGCTCTGATATCCTCCTCAAAAGCTCCACAAGTGTCGAATGATGATGACACATGTTCTGTGTTCATTAATCAAACCTTTGTCCCTTTTAAGAAATTTTTACTTTTTGCAGCTCTAGGCTAGATGAAGATAAAGAATGTGCTGTATTGTTTGTGAGATGCCACAGGGCACTTTATCTAAAATCAATACTTACAGGAAGTCCTTTTTCTCCATAAAGTCCTGGCAATCCTCGAGGTCCCACACTGCCCATAGACCCATCAGGACCAGGAGATCCTGGATAGCCAGGGTCACCAGGAGGTCCAGCAGGTCCACGGAATCGTTCAACATCAACCGCTGGAATATTGTCACCACGCTGACCCTTGGGGCCATCATAGCCAAAAGCACCATCATTCCCAGGTAAACCCTAAAGAAACATAAAGTATAACTGCAAGAATAAGGACACAAATGATTTATAGCACAATGTATTGCCTTGAATATTCTGCTGTATCTCACAGGTGCACACTTGAGAATTTACATCAACACATAATTAAGGACACAAACTACTGCATTGCACAGCTTATCAGAGAAATCTCAGATCAACTGTGTGATCATTTTGTTTACATGAGAAGGGATTGCTAATCCAAACTCTGACTACTTTTACAATTTTCAAAAGGTGTCGATTAATAACGGTGAAGGCAGAATCCCTGTCAGTCATATGGGCACAGTCATTATAAGGTTCCCAGAGCCTATTTTAGGGTTGAAAAGAACAGATCCACTGCACCCTAACAAGCATGTTGTAGAAGATGGTCAGCTAGAAGTTGACTGAAGCTGGACATGTTGAGTCGAAAGACGCAGATACTGTAGCCTGTCAATCACAAGACAAAGTGCCAAGTGCCCTTTAATGGGCAAGCACAGCAGAAGAAGAAAATGACTACAACCTAGCGAGTGGAAGAATATGGCTCTTTCCTCTCAATCAGTTGTGACCCACTTGCAGAACCTCAGCTCATTTGTTTGTGTGTGTACAGTGTTTCACCAGTTTTTGTTTTTGTTTCTCAAAGCTTTTTGTGTATTAGATGAGGTAATCACATCTGATGTCATGATTCCTTTAATTTTTCTGTAAATTCCATGTGATGTCAGTCAGCGCTATGTATGAGGCTACTTTTAAAAATAAAATTTTGTCATGATACCTTTAATATCTCTGTAAATTCCATATGATGTCAGTCGGTGCTATGTATGTGGCTACTTTTAAAAATAAAATTTATCTTAAAACAAAAATGCTCCTCATTAATTGATTTAACTTTTAACTAAACAATCTAGGAAAGTGTGGCTCTAATGTCAGGATGGCCACTTCAAACACAAGTGTACAATCCTTAGTCAACAGTAGGTTTTATCAAAACATCCTAGCCTGTCAACTACATGACAACTGCTTGGGCAAGAAATTTGATCTGCACGGTCAACAACGCGTTCACCGTAAGCTGAAGCAACATGCAAACTACAACAAATCAGTGTACTGAACTGATAATTATCTATAAGTCAATAACAACAGAAACAAAACTACAGCAAAATAGACAGCTTGTCAGAGAATCATTCTTTTTCTTCTTGTTTATATCCTTTTTTACCGCTCTGAGTGTCGACGGAGACATAAGGTCCTGCTTCGTGCTCTTCTGGCTCCTTTGACCATAGACATTGCAGAGTTTCCCTGATGTTATCTTTCCCTCGTGTCCTTGATCTACCTCTTGCTGTATGTCCCTCTCCTCTCTTGGTATATGCTTTGTATTATATAGGTTTATATCTCATTGTATTTGATTTAGCAGTAGTAAATCCACTGCTGGCTGGCTAGACCTGTAGAGAATCATTAAAGAGAATGAAAATACAAGAGGATACTCACTGCAAGTCCCTGAGGACCTCTGGGGCCCTGCACACCAGGGACACCTGGCTCACCTTTAGAGCCAGGAAAACCATTTTGTCCAGGACGGCCAGGTTGACCTGTGAAAACCATTTTTCATTTATTATACAAACCTATGTAAATAAGTAAATAGTTCAACAGTTCATTCATTACATGAACCTCTGTAAATGAGTAGTTCAACTATTGATTGATTACATGAATCTCTGTAAATGAACAGTTCATTTGTTCAGTCATCATATCAATCTCTATAAACGAAAAGATCAACTGTTTATTCATTTTATGAAACTCTGAATAAGTAGTACAATTTTTCCATAATTATATGAAACTGTAAATGAGTGGTTCAACTGCTCATTCATTATACACAACTTTGTGAATAGTTCAAATGTTCATTCATTACATAAATGAATGTGTAGAGGTACTAGGCACAGACGGTGAAGATGTTCTGGACATATTAATAGAAGAAATAAGCTTGAAAACTGGATGGAAGGGGGTCTCTGTGGTAAATTGGCCTAACACTTTGTGAATGTTATGGATTAATTTCAAAGACCACATCATATGGTTCAACAGGACAATTTTTACAGAGATCCCTGAGAGCTGTCCATGCAGCTACAAAGTTCATCCTTCTTTTTATGACCTTGGCAGGTGGTTTACTATTCTGCAGTATGTGACCGAGCTATTATGGATAAAAACCTAGTGCAGTGAGGTCAACCTCTCTACATTAAACCTTCATACTTCATGGCAAAAGATCACAGGAAAGATAAAGAGGTAAATACTTGGATGGCCAGCCCTTGGACAGAACAGGATCATTGACCTGAGCCATCATTCTGATGATTGTGTGAACACAAACCATGACTGTCATCACTTTTTGTGCATCACACATGATGATGATGACAACATAAAGATTGTGTTTCTTTGTTAACAAATATTTCTGATGAAGATATAACTTAAAGCCCTTCACAAATGATGTGGTGTAGTGGCTAGAAGCTCGCCTGCTGATCATGATTTCAAATCTGCATTAGGCTGTATTTTTTCAAAAAATGACATTAGCTCCCAGGTCGGCCCAGCCTAAAACGGGCGAAGTCCTGGGAAGTAAAGATGACCAGTATGATGTTGACCACATCACCCACCAAGTGCCGATTGGTCCATAAAATACAGCTCTAGCAGTATATACCCAATATGACTAAGGGCTTGGAAAAGAGTCTTTTACTTCCCATACAAACATTCTGCACAGACAATCAGAGCACCCACATGTCTGGTCAAATTTGTGTAAACAGTAAACAAGTATGAAAAGTTTACCTGGAAAGCCTGGATCTCCTGGATCTCCTGAAATACCAGGCACACCATTTGGACAAAAGCCACAGTCGTCACCAATGATACCTGCAGATTAAATTTGTTGTGATTTCTTAAAATAGATTCATTCCTTTAACAGTCAACTGAAAAAAATGCTAACTTTAAATTATTGACATCACTGCATACATAGCATTCTCATAAATGCTCTATTCTCGTCTTCAGTATCAAGTGAAGAATTCCAGTGCTAATGGTGTTGGCTGAAATCTGATTAAATGTCCTTGTCTGCACACTGGATACTGTGTGTGTCCACCAGAACCTCTGGTCACTCTAAAACAACTTGGAATACAGCATAATTTTAGGCAGCTGTTTAAGTATATAATGAATACATATGACCTCCATGAATAAGTAAAGGCTTAGTGACGACAGACTCAGTCAGAAAATTTGACATCACTGATGAGAATCATATTTTTCAACAACTTTTGCGTGTGTATTTAGAATCGTAGTTGTGACTTCTTTGAAAAATGTAATAGTCAATGGTGGTGGACTCCAACCTGACTTTTGTGAGTGAATAATGAAGAGATGGCCAAACGATAAAAACACAGGTCACTCAAATGTGGGACTGATGTCAAATAGCATCAGTTTTACTTTAGTGAAAGTTGTAGAACCCTGTGCATTTGAGTTGATCACTCTTGTATCATGTGAAGAAATGTTGCAGCCCACATCTAGCATTTACCTCATAGTCTGATTATGCCATTTCTGCTACAATGTGTGTCACTGGAAAAACATACATCTCAAATAGTCAATGCAGCCCTGGTAAACAACAGTTAATGCTGTATGTAGACTCTTACCTTCCTCTCCATCTAAACCAGGCAACCCAGGAGAACCGGGGGTGCCAGCATCACCAATATCTCCTGCTGGACCAGGTAGACCCTTTGGACCGACGATATCAGGACCCAGTCCGGGCAGACCCTTTTCACCTCTGCGACCTGGATCCCCAGGAAATCCAATTTGACCTGGAAGTCCATCCACGCCAGGGCTGCCTCTCTCTCCTTTAGGTCCGATGACATTATCTCCAGGGGCACCTGGGTAGCCTCTATCACCTGGCAGGCCAGCGAAACCTGGTTCTCCATCTCGTCCAGACTCACCATCAAAACCTACAACAAAGAATATTATCTATAAGTAAGTAAGTACCATAATAACCTACAACAGAGAATTATAACAGAGTACCATTATAACCTACAACAGAGAATTATAACAGAGTACCATTATAACCTACAACAGAGTACCATTATAACCTACAACAGAGTACCGTTATAACCTACAACAGAGAACAATGTCAGAGTACCATAATAACCTACAACAGAGAACAATGTCAGAGTACCATAATAACCTACAACAGAGAATACTGTCAGTAAGTGAGTACCATTATAACCTACAACACAGAATATTGTCAGTATGTGAGAACCATCATAACCTACAACAGAGAATATTGCCAGTAAGTGAGTACTATCATAACCTACAACAGAGAATATTGTCAGTAAGTGAGTACCAACATAAACTACAACAGAGAATACTGTCAGTAAGTGAGTACCATCATAACCTACAACAGAGAATATTGTCAGAGTACCATAATAAGCTATAACAGAGAATAATGTCAGTGAGTACCATCATAACCTACAACAGAGAACAATGTCAGAGTACCATCATAACGTACAACAAAGAACAATGTCAGAGTACCATCATAACCTACAACAGAGAACAATGTCAGAATACCATCATAACGTACAACAAAGAACAATGTCAGAGTACCATCATAACGCACAAAAATGTCAGTGAGTACAACATAACCTACAACAGAGAACAATGTCAGTGAGTACAACAGGGAACAATATCAGTGAGTACCATCATAATCTATAACAGAGAACAATGTCAGTGAGTACAACAGGGAACAATATCAGTGAGTACCATCATAAGCTACAACAGAGAACAATATAAGTGAGTACCATCATAATCTATAACAGAGAACAACGTCAGTGAGTACAACATAACCTAAAACAGAAAATAACGTCAGTGAGTACCATCATAACCTACAACAGAGAACAATGTCAGTGAGTACCATCATAACCTACAACAGAGAACAATGTCAGTGAGTACCATCATAACCTACAACAGAGAACAATGTCAGTGAGTACCATCATAACCTATTACAGAGAACAATGTCAGTGAGTACCATCATAACCTATAACAGAGAACAATGTCAGTGAGTACCATCATAACTTACAGCAGAGAACAATGTCAGTAAGTACCATCATAAGCTACAGCAGAGAACAATGTCAGTGAGTACCATTAGAAAATACAACAGAGAACAATGTCTTGAGTACCATCATAACCTGAAACAAAGAACAATGTCAGTAAGTACCATCATAAGATACAGCAGAGAACAATGTCAGTGAGTACCATCATAACCTACAACAGAGAACAACGTCAGTGAGTACCATCATAACCTATAACAGAGAACAATGTCAGTGAGTACCATCATAACCTATAACAGAAAACAATGTCAGTGAGTACCGTCATAACCTATAACAGAGAACAATGTCAGTGAGTACCATCATAACCTAAAACAGAGAACAATGTCAGTGAGTACCATCATAACCTATAACAGAGAACAATGTCAGTGAGTACCATCATAACCTATAACAGAGAACAATGTCAGTGAGTACCATCATAAGCTACAACAGAGAACAATGTCAGTGAGTACCATCATAACCTATAACAGAGAACAATGTCAGTGAGTACCATCATAACCTATAACAGAGAACAATGTCAGTGAGTACCATAATAACCTATAACAGAGAACAATGTCAGTGAGTACCATCATAACCTACAACAGAGAACAATGTCAGTGAGTACCATCATAACCTATAACAGAGAACAATGTCAGTGAGTACCATCATAACCTACAACAGAGAACAATGTCAGTGAGTACCATCATAACCTATAACAGAGAACAATGTCAGTGAGTACCATCATAACCTATAACAGAGAACAATGTCAGTGAGTACCATCATAACCTATAACAGAGAACAATGTCAGTGAGTACCATCATAAGCTACAGCAGAGAACAATGTCAGTGAGTACCATCATAACCTACAACAGAGAACAATGTCAGTGAGTACCATCATAACCTATAACAGAGAACAATGTCAGTGAGTACCATCATAACCTATAACAGAGAACAATGTCAGTGAGTACCATCATAAGCTACAGCAGAGAACAATGTCAGTGAGTACCATCATAACCTATAACAGAGAACAATGTCAGTGAGTACCATCATAAGCTACAGCAGAGATTAACATCAGTAAGTAAAGAACCCTTGTTTACGCAAGCAAGTTTGAAGCATATGATGCTTAGACTCATATTTTTATAAATCAATCAGTAGTCAATGGATAATTTTGCCAACATCATGCCAGCCATCTGTACTTCCCATGACATTTCCTGGTACCCATTTAAGACCTAGTCAACCCCAGAACCAAGGTATTTTTCCCACCCAAATCCACCCAGTGTGGATCTCAACTTGAGCCCTTTGGGCTGGCAGGTGAGCATCTAGCCATTGCACTACTGCAGCTCCCTATATGAACATTGGAAAATGTTAAATGCAACTGGTTTCACAAGAGAGAGACTGAATCATACAGAATAAGTTGTTGTAGTAGTTGAGGCTTCAACTTCCCTGCTAATGCATCACCCCATAGTGCTCCTTTTCTATGCCAGTGAAAATCATGCTGTTTCACATTAAAACTGTTAAACAATCAGTCCCAGCAAAATCCAGAAACATGCACACACAGCTAATGCATAACGTAGTTGCTAGAGGTGCCAAAACCAAAGGTCGACACCAGAACTGCAATCTTGCATTGATGGAAGGATGAGCAGGATAAGATAGCTATATGGAATAAAACACGCTGAACCATCATATTTTAAAATTTGCTGAAGAGGTCAGAATTAGAATAAGCAATCCATGTTCTGTAAACAAAAAGATCATGTGGATAATTTTCAGACTTTAGTGGTTGGATGAACAGTTTATCAGTGGACAATGTGATTTTGAATTTTAGTTGGAAAGATTCATTTTTGTGCATCCGTAGTATGCATTTTATGGGATTCAAACAAAACTGCCCAGCCAATAAACAGAATAATAAATTGTTTGTTCTCACAAATATGAAGAAAAAAAAATCTGGTGCAGCAACAAAGTTCATTCTCTTGCATTGAAACACCTTTTAGAATGCTTTTGAAATCCAGCTGAGAAAATGCTTTCACCAGCTGTAGATTCTGGTGGAAAATTCTGGTTTTTCGTTCATATATGGAATTTGTTCTTGTTCCAGAACTTTTGTGTGCACATACATTTTACACATCTTTCTTATTCATGTGCATACTGCTGGTTCCTTACCTTTCAGGCGGATGCACGTCAACTTTGAAGAAAACAGTCCTAATTTATCACCTTTTACGTCACGCCTGTTTAAGAGCCCTGGGTCTATTCTTTTTTCACAAAATGGAACCCCTGAACCCAGGCAGTGAGAGAAATCTAACATCTTTTCCTCTTTTCCCAGTAATACATTCATTAATAATCAATAATGCAACAGTCAGCATGACACTGAGGTATGATGTCCGCCTCAAAGTTGAAAAAATCTATAAATACCTGTTGATAAATATTGTCAGGACCCTCCATCATCATCATCCCACACAGTCCAGCGCAGACAGCCCAGTCGCACACAGCTCTCGCTCGCTCGCTCTACCGCCCGATAAAGTCACGTGTGTCTCTCGTTAGCTTGCTAACTATCCATTCGTAGCCTGATTATCGATAGCTAGATACTGGTCAGACTCGCTTGATTTTCGGCAAAGTTTGGCTTGACTACGCTATCGGTTTTCGTCTGCGGGTGGGTTATTAGCGGCCTGGGAGCACATCATTGTTGAAGAGCCAGTCATACCAGCCAGTTTTTTTAACGATTGTCTAGAGAACTGAGGAGGAAGCACGCTTGGGTGTTCTTTTCAGAACACTCTAACAAGCCTTGCCTACTCCAAAGGGACCTAGCTTTCGCTACAGACCGCAATTAACCAGCATTTTTCCATCATGGAAAAGAAACAGCAAGCCGCACCTACACCAAGGAAGAGGATGGCCATACAAGCAGCATCACCGGCAGGCGCCCCTATCGCGGCGCCTCGCACACCGACGCCAACAACTGAAGCCGCCCCCATCGTGGCGCCAACACCAGAAGCCGCCCCTATCGAGGCGCCGACACCTGAAGCCTCCCCTATCGTGGAGCCACCACCTAAAGCCGCCCCAGTCGTGGCGCAGGGACTTACAAGCACCCGCTTACCTAAGCAGCAGCCTGAAGCCCACACCACAGACATCATGCAGTGCTCACGCTGCAACAGGGCGTGGCACACCGCCGCGACCTGTCGCAGTGGCCCTATTTGTCGATACTGCTCGGGGGCCCACGACTTCAAGGAGTGCCCGCTAGCGAAACTCGATAACGACTTCAAAAAGCCTAACAAAAAGCGGAAATGCAGCAACTGCTCAGGTTCACACAGTGCGAGGTACCTAGGGTGCCCATACCTTAAGAAGTGCAGGAGAGAAATGACAACCGCCACCAGCAGAGACACATACCAGGCGCCCAGACAGCAAGAGGCAAGACCGCCGAGAAACATACCAAGAGACAGACAAAACGATAAGGCACGCTCCGCCACCATTCAAAACGATATACCGCAAATAGTCGACGAACTAAGAAGCCAAATCACAGCACTCCAGAAAGAAAGAACCACCGCCGCCGCTGAAAGAACGGAGACCCTGGAACTGATTTCCCTACTGCTAGGTGAGATCAAGGACCTAAAGGCAGAAAGGCTGGCATACGCTACCCAGCAAACAAACAGACAGTCAGAAGACGCAGAAAACCTTCAAAAGACCAGAGAGCTACTTACCAGCCTCAGAGCAACCCAGGCAGAAGAAGAATTATGCCGCCAGTCCGAGAGAGAGGAGAGAAGGAAGGAGCTGGCCGAGATTACAAACGCACGGAAAGCCGCATGCCACGAAGCCGCCCAGCTAGAGAAAGCCACCGCAGAAGCCATAACAGCAGCACAAGCAGCTAAGACAGAAAGAGCCCTGCTGGAGAAAGAAAGAAATGCCGCAAAAAAGCTGAATACCAACAAGGCTGACAAAGGCGTCTCCACTGACAACCTAACAACGAAGCATCAGGCGCAAATGACCGAACCAGAACATGATGAAACCAATGAAGAAGACTCTGAAGAGATCCCAGTCATAGCAGAAGAGAAAGATTGTCAAGGAGTTGAAGAACAGGAAGCAGAATCCGACGAGGAAAGCGATACCGTAAACGCGGCAGCATGGAAGAAGATAGCGGACAGAGAAGTCAGCCTACAAGAAATGGTCGCAGACTTTAACCAGCAGATGCACCCTCATCGACTCGAGATGTGCAATGACAAATACAGAATACAGTTCTGCCAGAAAGAACTTGCAAGGGAGCGATCCCTCCCAGCCGCAACTCTCAGATCCAAACGAGACAAAAACAAAAGGATGATGTATAACGCAAACACAGCCCTTAGTATTCTCATCGATGCACGAAGGGAATTCAGCCAACACCGACAAAGTAATTCCACGCACTGACCCATCCTATGAACGGATAACAGCCCGGCCGCAAAATCATCAAACCAATAGCCAGCCAGAACTGACCACAGCCGCCATGACACTGACCAAAGCCAGCAGCCAACCCGGACCAACCAAGCTGATATGACACACAGTTACCAGCCACCAAACCAGCCCACTAACGCGAGAAAGCCCACAGGACAACACAGCAAGGAACCAAAATTAGGCGAAAATTTTCACTACAAGGAACCAAGAATCTAGAATCAAACCACAAAGAAACCGACTTAAATATAGCAAGCCAGCAGGCAGCTGAACGAGGTCAAAATTTGACATTTTTGTTTCTATATCCAGTTTCCAGATTGTCAGGACAATGCTATACAATTGAACCCAGCGATGCCATTCTAAACCTTATCTGGGAAAAGTTAATCAGACGATTAGTTTTTGTCTAGCTACTGTGAACTAACTACCTAACTACTCACTGTTAACACTTACCTGGGTCCCCACGGTCACCTTTGAAGGATATTCCAGGCTCTCCTGCTCTACCAGGTACGCCAGGAAGTCCTGGAAGACCTTCAGGTCCTGGGCTGCCAAAAGGGCCTGGTTCACCGGGACCACCTGTAAAAGAACCCATTAATATATGAATGCACACAAAGTAATTGTTCTAATGTACACAAACAAGCTGTGGTATACTGCAAGCATCCAAATAATTATGGCAGGGATAATAATAAAGTTCCTTCTAGGTGTACCACAAGTCACTTCACTTCCTTGAAGACAGAGACCACAGTATTTCTTCTACATTTTCTTCTCCTCCTGGAATTGCCTTAAAAAGCCTTTGGCACAACTGTTTGTGGCTCAAAGCTAGACTTTGAGATATTTGCACTTTTGGACACATTATAATTTCAGCAAACAAACCCTTAATTAGGCATCTTTTATGACATGACTGCTAAGGAGCAGCAGGGCAATCCCCCCCCCCCCCCCCACCTCCCATGGGACCCAGAAACACACATGAGGATAGCAGTATATGAAAAACACAATCATCAATTTGACACTTGTTCTTGGTTACCCAAATGTGGCTTTCTGAAGCCACATTTGGAAGGAAAATGAACAGATCCACTGGCCCCCAACAAGCATGTCATAAGAGGCAATTAATCATTGTTTTGCTGAAATCAGATGTTTAGATCTGAAAAGCGCCGATACTGCAGAAGAAATGTAAACCACAATCAAACATGCCAACCACAAGGGAGAAACTAGAAGAAGAATAAACAATTCCTTTTTAAACAGCTCAGAATATAAACCCATTTAGAAACAACAACAAAAAGCAGAGATTTTTCTGCTAATAATTCAATTGTTACAACAGATTGACTCACCCCTTCTTCCAGGATAACCACGTTCACCAGGCTCACCATCTCTGCCTCTAGGACCTGGAGCTCCTTTAACACCTTCAGCATAATCACCTGATATTCCCTGTGGCAAGCAAACAGACACATTATCAGAGAACATTTAACTGCTGCTCTGACTAAGTCTCAGCAAATATTTAACAGCTCAATGTCTTGTGGCATATGGTTAGCATCAAAGAATTAATTATAGTGATCACATCTGGAAGGCACTGCTAAGACCAGATTTCCACCAAAATGGGAACATAAATAAGGGCACTAACTGAAGAACATTTACGTCCAGACAGTGTTATAATCAACACTGATGGATCCATGAGGCATGGCTCAAGGTCAGCATAGGTATAACAGGTATAAAAGAGAGGAAAACAGTAAAAAATTATTGTGGGGCATACCAGGCAACTACATCCAGTGTGACCAAGCTTTCTTAACACAGGTGCGACAGAAAAAAAAAGAGAGAGAGAGAGAGAGAGAGAGAGAGAGAGAGAGAGAGAGAGAGAGAGAGAGAGAGAGAGAGAGAGACAGACAGAGAAAGAGACAGAGACAGAGAGACAGACACAGAGACAGACAGACAGACAGACAGACAGACAGACAGACAGACAGACAGACAGACAGACAGACAGACAGACAGACAGACAGACAGACAGACAGACAGACAGACAGACAGACAGACAGACAGACAGACAGACAGACAGACAGACAGACAGACAGACAGACAGACAGACAGACAGACATAAACAGAGAACAGTTAAGAAAGACTGTGGGGCTTCTGGTTTGTCTGCAAGTGGTCATGGAGGTCACAGCAGTGGCTAGCATCTTTGAGAATGTTGTGGCTAACAAAAGTCAAGTCAATTTTTTTAAAGCCAGGGATGTGGGTGCAACTTTGTCGACTTTCAAAAAGCCTTCAACAGTATCCATCGTCCTACACTCTGGAAATTGCTTAACATCTATGGTTTCCCCATCAAATATATCAACATCATACAATCTTTTTATAATGAAAGACGATGCTGTGTAAGAACTGATTCCGACAATTCTGACTGGTTCCCGGTGGAAACAGGAGTGAAGCAAGGCTGTGTCCTATCGCCGATGCTTTTTGGTATAGCAATCGACTGGGTCATGCGCAAGTGCACAAATAACGCAAATTTAGGCATTACATGGGTTGACAAAATTCTGGAAGACCTAGACTTCGCCAACGACATAGCACTCCTGAGTTCAGAACACACAGACGCCCAAGAAAAAATCAATCGACTCCAGAAATTCTCAGAACAAATTGGACTCCAAATTAACACCGCAAAAACACAAATTCTAGACTTTACCAACAGTTCAGTTGATATCACGCTGAACAACAACAGCCTTGAAAAAGTCAACAGTTTCACTTATCTAGGGAGCAAGATGTCATCTACAGGAGATACCGCACCAGAAATACCATTTAGAATAGCACTGGCATCTAGTGCCTTCAATAAACTGTCTAACATCTGGAAATCAAAGACACTTAGCAAACACACAAAACTCAAGATCTTCAATTCTTGTGTGATTCCAGTACTAACCTATGGATGCGAGAGCTGGAAATCAACCAAAACTCTAGACACAAAATTAGACAGTTTTGAAAATAAATGCCTTAGAAGAATACTACATTTCAAATGATCAGATTTCCGAACCAATACACAAATAAGGCAAGAATCCAGGCAAGAGTATGTGTCTAATTTTATACGAAAACGCTGCTGGAACTATGTCGGTTACGCCCTTAGAATGGATAAATCAAGACTTCCTTACCAAGCCCTCATTTGGACACCACAGGAGAAAAGATCTCGTGGAAGACCAAGGGAAACCCTACGTAGAACTATCATCAGGGAAGGCTCGCTCATGGGCCACTCAAACATCCAAGACCTACAACGGATTGCAACGAACCGCCATGCATGGAGAGTCATGACCTCTGCCCTATGTGCCGCACTCGACACAAGAGGAAAGACTAACTAACTAACTAATGTGGGTGCAAGAGGAAATGAACAAGCAGACAGGCTTGCTGGTGGTGCTACTGTATAGAGCAGATAAGCAGTAAATAGGCCTAATATACTGAATGCTCTCAGAGAGGCAATGTCATGAATTCATGTGATGACAATGAATTGGTAAACTTGGTAAAGCTGCAAAACAGCAAGTCAGAAGAGTGTGTGAGATAAGAGGGTGACACATAGGGTCATAGAATAATAGTAATTGTAAAACTACCACAGAACTGGTAGTATTAATAGCCATAAACTGAAAGGGAGGTAGAATACTTATGGACTGAATGGTATCATGAGCAGTAAGACTGATCTGTCCACTAATATGATGGCATTTGCTGTGATTTGCTGACTCTTCATAATGAAGGAATAGGATAAGGAGGAAAAGTTAGCTTCTTAGAACTAATTAATGTCACCCCAACCCAAGAAAGGCTATATAGGTTCAATGCCCTCTGCAGATACCATTGTCATGTGCCACATAGTAAGTATGGGTGGACATAGTTCTCCATCTCATAATGTCCAGATTGTGCCAAGTTATACACATATTTTTTCTGACTTTCCCCTGCTGATGACAAAGAAAACATTCCAATTGTGCACACTGACTTGCAATGAATTAATAAAAGCGGGGAACCAGGGCATTCAATCTGCCATTTGTAACTGTCAGGTGTACATCCCCTGTCCTTAGACTATCCTGAGTACCTGCAAGGCAGAAGTTGTTTAGCCTGGCCATTACTCTTCAGTCTTTGTAACTTCCAAAGGTCAGTAACTTTGCTGACCATCCTTATCATGTAGCAAGTATTTTACAGAACAATACGCTAACCAGGACTTTCCTGCCTCATGAGTTTTTGTGCCCAGGATGTCTTTGATATCCTGTGTCTACCATCAAGCTGGATGATCCCTGCCTTCTAGGTACTTTACTAATAAACTGTACTGTTGGTTATACCACTTTTTATGGCAGTGTAGACAGGGGTGAGGGAAGGATTTAGGGTGGACTGGCTAGTGACTCTACTAATATCTTTATAAAATTTAATTGTTTTAAAGTACTTACTGGGGGTCCCTGTGGACCTCGATTTCCTGGGAAACCTTCATCACCCCTGATGCCCTGAAAAAGACAAAGCAAAACAGCAAAATATGTCATGGCTGGCATTATGATCACCAAACTACAACTGGCAGTCATGCAGCTGATTACATTTCCAACAATTCTTTTAGTTCTATGTGAAACATCGGATGGCAATACTTTTTTCTACTCTAACTTTTCCTTTAATTCTAAACTAAAATTGTGTTGACTGTTTTTTTAATCTCTCTAACAACAACTAATAAATTAGTCCCCTCCGTTTTATCTTCCACTGCCTCAAACAAACAGTAACTGAAACTCTTTTTGCAACAAATTTACTGTTTAACTCCTGTTTGTTTACAAATTGCAACACACACAAAAGCCTCTACTATTGACACAAGTTAGTTAGTTAGTTAGTCGACAGATTATCATCATTGCACGTCGAACCACTCAGCTCATAAGTGCTCGTATCCCCTCTTCAGTAAATCCCACGGTGTGTAGCAGCTAACGACACTAGTTCTGTGTTGGTTTATTCTTCTTCTTTGGCTACCCGCATAGTGTTCTTGTTTGGCGACACTCCGTTTCACATGTTATTCTTGCAGTCTGACTATGGTTGCAGATTCACAGTTCTTAGTTGGTTCACGCAAACATCTGAACTCTCTTAGAGCATTCTCTTAGAGCATTCCTTACACAAGCAGTTTAACACTAACACTGTTTCAGTGCATGCCTGGATTGCAAAGTTACAGCTGTGCCAAAGTCAGGCAGCATACTGCATCTCAGCAAGCAGTCACTGACTTTAAATAAGGACTGACCACCACTTATTCTTGCTTGAAAAAAACATACACAAATACACCTTTTCAAGGACAACACAAACAATATCTACATTAAAATGCTCAACTCAAATGGTGAACATTAAAATAAACAAAAGGAATCATGCAGTATAAGATCTGTACTGTACCTTGCTACCATCACTGCCTTGTAACCCTGGGTAACCTTTCTCTCCAACCACACCCTTGGGTCCATACTCTCCTGGTGGTCCATCTTTACCCCGCTTGCCCTGAATCACAACAGTTCCATTAGTACTCAAGAGAATCTAGCTACAGCAATATGTTCTTCGGTCATAAACAAACATTTTCAGACTGTAACAGTGTATTTATTATATTACCAAAAACAATAACTTTCAGATTCTAGCAATGTGTTATATTGTCAAATACAAAAATGTTTTGTTGTAGCAACAAGATACATTGTCCTTAAATAGCTTTTAGATTGTAGCAATGTGTTGATACTGTCATAAACAACTACTTTCAGATTCTAGCATTGTGTTATATTGTCAAATACAAAAATTTTTTGTTTTAGCAACAAGATACATTGTCCTTAAATAGCTTTTAGATTGTAGCAATGTATTATACATAACAGAAACTTCTGGATTGTGGCAATGTGTTATACTGTATTAAACAACAAATTTAAGATTGTAGCAATGTGTTATTTTGTCATAAACAACAAATTTCAGAATGTAGCAACATGTTATATTGTCATAAACAATAACTTTCAGACTGTAGTAGTGTGTTTTAGTGCCATGAACAACTTTCAGATTGCAGTAACATGTTATATTTTGCCACAAACAAAAACCTTTAGTACCTGAACTTTCATAATAAGGATAGTTAGTCACAACAATATGTTCTACTGACACTAATTTAGAAAGTTTAGTAACCAACAATATGTTATACTGACACTAACATAGTTTAGTCAGCAACAATAAGTTGCACTGACCTTAATTTATAAATTTTAGTCACCAACAATGTTACGATGACCACAACATAGACAGTTTAGTTACCAACAATTGGTTATACTGACCATATAACATAGTTAGATCAGTCACCAACAATATGTTACACTAACCATAAAATAGATAGTTTAGTTACCAACAATATGTTATACTGACCATAACATAGACAGTTAAGTCACCAACAATGTTATATAGATACTAATAAGGACAGTTTAATTAGCCTCATTCTGTTATAAAAAAAATAAAATAAACAGGACACTTAGTTAACAACAAATGGATACTCTATCATGATCCAGGAAATCCTCATAATTAACAATAGAATCAGTAAAATATTTGTACAAATTCAGATTGTAGCAAGATTACCTGTAGCAGAAAGGATAAGAATTTAACAAATAAAATACATACTCTTCTGCCAGGTGGGCCTTCCATTCCAGGTGGACCTTTAACGCCAGGGTCTCCTTGTCTGCCCTATGATTGAAAAGTAATTCAAATCAACAAAGACAAAAAAACTGACACGAGAAAAATTCAGAATGTTTTAGTACAGTTTCTTATTATATATAATAGAGTATCAATATGGTACTTCCTTATGCATAAATCAAATATCATCATCATCAGGTGCCTTGCTGACTGGCGTGGGCGATCATGCCTCTCCATAATCTGCAATCTCCTGCAGCATGTATCAGTTTGTGTGCCGACACACCTCCATGCCATGCAACAAGACTGTCAAGCATCTTCTCTTATCTTCCTCTATCCCTTTTTCCACAGATCTTTCCAGTGGTCACAACATGTTCTATTTTCCCTCTTCTCATAACATGGCCGAAAAATGATGACTGTCTCCTTCCGATGTCTGTGATCAGTTGTCTTTGGGTTTCCGCCTCTTTCAAAACCTCTTGGTTGCTCTTTTTGGCTGTCCAAGGTATTCTAAGAATTCTTGTGTAAAACCACATCTCTGAGGCCTCTAAAAATTGTTTGGCCTGCCAACCGATTGCTCAGGATTCACATCCATATGTTAAAACTGGATGTATGTAGCAAGCAAGAATTCTTTTTCTAACTCTCAATGACAAGGATATATTGCACAAAATGTTTTTTATTTTATAAAATGCAGTTTTTGCCTGTCCAATTATGTTTCTTATTTCAGTTATGCATCTTCCATCTGATGTTATCCATGTGCCCAGATACTTAAATTTTTGTACTTGTCCTAAAATAACACAATTGACTTTTATTACACATTTAGGAATAATTTGTGTTTTTTTTTTATATCACCATTACTTCTGTCTTCCCATTATTCAAACTGAGGCCCATTCTTCCACTTTCTAACACCACAATGTCTATCATTTCCTGTAATTCTTTCTGACTTGTTGCTATCAAGACTGTGTCATCAGCATAATGTAAATTGTTTATATTGTGCCCACCAACCTCAATTTCGGGCATATCAATTAAAGATTTCATTATATTTTCACTGTATATTGAAAACAAATCAGGTGAAAGTACACATCCTTGTCGTACACCCCTCTTTATGCTTTGAAATGTACCTAAACAGTTGTTTATTCTTATAGCTGCTGTTTGCTGCCAATACATATTCTTTATTATTCGTAGATCCTTCCCATCAATGTTTAATTTTTCTAACAGTTTGATTACTTCTTCATGCTTCACACAGTAAATCAAATATACCTCAAGTAATAGGATAGTTATACAAGTAAGCCTCAAGTCATATTTCACTTCGACAAGAAATGCATCAATATATTACTTATATATTACTTGTTTTGAAAAGGGATGTTCATTAATTTTTTTTTTTCTGAATACATCACTTCATCAAGTAAGCTTCAGATAATATATCACTTACCCAAATAAACCTCAAGTAACAGGTCACTTACCCAAGTAAACTTCAAGTAATAAGTCACCTACACAAGTAAGCCTCAAGTAACATGTCACTTACCTAAGTAAACTTCAAGTAATAAATCACCTACACAAGTAAGCCTCAAGTAACAGGTCAATTACCCAAGTAAACCTCAAGTAACATGTCACTTGCACAAGTAAGCCTCAAGTAACATGTCATTTGCACAAGTAAGCCTCAAGTAATATATCACTTACACAAGTAATCCTCAAGCAACATGTCACTTTTACAAGTAAGCCTCAAGGAACATGTCAGTAACCCAAGTAAGGCTCAAGTAACATGTCAATAACACAAGTAAGCCTCAGATAACATGTTACTTACATAAGTAAGCCTCAAGTAACATGTCACTTACATAAACCTGTTTCTTCTTCATATTCACTGGCTTCAAGTAATACATCATATACATTCATAAATCTGAAGTAATGTATCTCACAACATAGCTCAGGCAAAATATCACTTACATGAGTAAACGTCAAGTAATAAATCACTTACACAATGCTCAAGTAATTTAACACTTACATACGTAAACCTAAAGTAATATGCCACTTACACAATGCTCAAGCAATTTAACACTTACATAAACAAACCTAAAGTTATATGTCACTTACACAATGCTCAAGTAATTTAACACTTACATAAGAAAACCTAAAGTGATATGTCACTTACACAATGCTCAAGTACAGGCCTGATGTAATATACCAGTTATATAGTTTAAAGCCATGGACAACTTACATAAGTAAATCTCACATTTTTTTGTAAAGTTAAAAAATAAAAAGTTAACTGTATGTCCTTTACAGGACACTGCAGAACTAAACCTAGTATTTGTCTCTGTCTGTAATTTCACTAGACAATTTTACATTCAGTACTTTGCCCCTTCTGTGTAACTGTTGGCTCTTAATACCACTGTTGAAACCAGTGCAAGGTAGTCTGCTGCCAAATCTCTCGCAAGTGGGATTAAACTCTGAACCACAGAATTATAAGTGTGTTTGCAATATTTAAGCCACAGATGTCGACATGTACAAATTACCACACACACAAAATCCTCCACAACTGACACAAGCAGTGTAACACCAACGCTGCTTCAGTGCACCATTCGACTGTACAGCTATAGATGTGCCAAGGTCAGGCACCACAATGCATCTCGGAAAACAGACAATGACAAACAAAATGAAGACTGACAACTACTTTCTCTTGCTTGAAAAAACAAAATAATGGTGCCGTCTCCATAACAGATGTTGTCTGCAACATACTCACTGCTACAGGTGAGAATATTACATGGTCAGACACATATCTTTTCACCTGTGTGACTCTTGTAACACTGTTTAAAACCTACAAAAACATTTTTTATTTACTGCCCACCATAGGGAATCAAACTCTGGTCAATGTGACGATTACACTGTGAAACAATTTCACTACCCTGTAAGGCACAGAGCAGCCTGAAAAAGGATGGTTCAATTGTCAGCAATAGCAGGAATTGTTAATTCAGCCTTATCCTGCTAGGTCAGCCCATCATCAGAAAATTAGTGGCAGATACAAATGTGACAAATCTTAATTTGAACAAATAGTGTCACAGGAAGTGCTAACAAACAATCATTTTGCTGAAATGTTGTAATTCTGGCGAATTATTTCTCAAAATGTCAAAAACAAAATCTGAACATAAAATGTGTGATAAGAGATGTAAAAAAAAAAAAATGCTCCAACTCAATTATTTATAAAATATATCAGAAGAAGAACTTAAGACTGCAGAGAATGCCAGACACTGTATTCTTGTTTATAGTCCATGCTTTGTGATGTCAGTCATAATGCCCAGGAGTGGTTAAATGATTAAGAACACAGGGCTCTTATGCGGGAGACCCAGGTTCAAATCCTTGCCAAGAGGTTTTGTATGCTCAGATCAGACCATCAGGTGGGTTGCCTCTGTGAACTGGCATGTCAGTAACAGGTTCTTCATGGTTCCCCATAGCTTGCTCTGCACACTTTGCTCTTGAGGCCAGGTGTCTTTTCAAAGTTGTAGGTAGAGTGGGCATGTCTGCAGAATATGCTCAAGTGTTTGTGGTCCTGTTTGAGAAGCACACTGTGGGGACTGTACAATCTTTACTTTATTCATGTGGTAGTTGAGCCTGCAGTGTCCTGTTAGTAGACGGAATACTCTTGTATGCTGCTTTCTGTTAAGTCTGCTTATGGGGTCTTGAGGATGTTTACTATTAGTTTGTTCTCTTCACAATTCCTTGTATTTTCCGTTGATAAGTGTTCTGATTTCTGGTAATGACAATGAATGGGCGTATTGTTTCTCTTTCTCTTTTCTTCCATTTTTTGCAAGTCTGTCTGCTAACTCATTTCCTGGTGTGCCGTAGTGAGCCGGGATGTACTGGAGAACCATGTGATTGTTTTCTGCGAGTCTGTTTAGCTGGTGGGTCAGTTCTCTCTCTATGTTGTCTTGTGAATCCCTCTGAGTCACCTGGAGGTCTGACATGTAGTCACAAAGGTAAATAATTTTGCTGTTTTTAATTTTTCTTTCCTCAAGCACTTTGGTTGCACCAAAAATTTCTTGCTGCTCTGCTCTGAAGTTGGTTGAGTCTTCCAGAGGCCCATGACGCTTCTACTGTGGTTTCATCTTACAGCACGATGACCAATCCAGCTCCTCCATTTTTTTCTGCTCCCTCCAATGATCCATCGGTGTATAAGTGTGTCCTTTCGGGTTTTGGATAACAGTTGTAGACATGTTCAAGTGTCTTTACATGAGGTGCTAGGTCACATTTTAAAGCCTTTCTGTCTATGCGTTGAATTGTTGTTGTGACTGTAGAGTTAGGCTGTAGGTTGAAAGATCTTTAGAAAGGATGTCACTGTTTTTTTGTGTAGTACAATTTTGATAGACGGTGAAAGCTGTCTTTTCAGTTGGTTTTTAGTTAAGTTATTTGCTATTCTGTGCACAGGGTTGTTGTTCATGCATTAAAATTTTTCTGTTAGGGTAAGCACCTTTTCTTCCTTTGACGGCTCAAGCTCAGGAGGCCAGAAGTTGCCTCTAGCTCATGGATTGGTGTGCTTCTCATACCTCCAGTAATGGTTCTGAGACCAGTGGTTACAGACCAGTATTTTGTCCAGTCTGTGTAGGTTTGATTTGGCTGCAGTGGAGTATGCTCCCATGCCATGGATTGGTGTGCTTCTCATACCTCCAGTAATGGTTCTGAGACCAGTGGTTACAGACCAGTATTTTGTCCAGTCTGTGTAGGTTTGATTTGGCTGCAGTGGAGTATGCTCCCATCCCATGCTCCAATGAACACATGTTAGAGATGTTTTTAGTGCTGGTGGTACTGCTCTGATAATATTCTTAGATAAAATATCTGTTCAACAGTGCTTCTTCCAGAACTGAAACCCACCTGTTCCTCTGTTATGGTCTTTTCTGCATGCGGCGTTAATCTGTTTAGGAGTGTCTTGAGCATGACTTTACTGGGATGACTAATGAGACTTATTTATGATGTCATTACTTTCTGTGAAAAATTGGTTCCATCTAATTATTATGTGGGACAATTTTGTCCCTGTTGTTCAAACTAATATGACTCTACATTACAATATTATATTATTAAACTAAATTATTCAGAGTCATTCTGGTGACAGTGATCAGTAAATCAGTCATGTGTCATCTTCACAATGAAGGCTGGCTATATGAATTTCCAAATCTTCGAGGTCTTTCTAAGACTACTGTTTGCACATTTCTTGATGTTTACTCCCACTTGTATCCCTGTCTGCCTCTTGCTAGCCTGTTTTAAACTTGTTCCTCTTGTACGGTTTTCATAAAAGGGTTTTGTCTTTTAATGTGACTATAACATTTTACTTTTTCCTTCTGTTTTTACAACAATACTTGAACACAAACCAACTAAAATAATTTAAACAAAACTGAAACATGAAAAGAAACAGAAAAAAGAATGATTAAGTGAGGCTATAACAAATTTGATAATATTGTGAAAAAAAAGTATAACAACTCCCTGTACATGCCATTAAAGTGTCTTCGGGAAGTGATGTTGGGCCCACAATTTCAGTGAACAACAGCACATAGGAGGTGAAAAGTCAGTGTTATGCTGGTAAATGGTTACTATCTCAGATCAGTCTCTGGTACTTATGTATGATGATGATGAGGCTGAAACAGATTAGTTCTACTTCTCATCTGGATACATTTTTTCCTGACATTCTGTGTTATGAGACTGGGTCGACCTGAGCGCTGTTCAAACTTCAAATGATCAACATAGCATATACACTTCTTCTTTCTTGAGGTTTACTGCAGCAGCTACCACACGCCTTCCTTTATTTCTGTGGCTGGCCTTTCTTTTTCCATTGTGACTCCAAAGCGTTTTTAGGTCTGTCTGACTACTACTTCCCCACCATCTTCTTAGTCTGCCTTGTGGTCTACTTCCAGGCTGTTCTTTTGTGTATATACTTTTTGTCTCCATATTCTGCCATTCTCTCTATATGTTATCATAGCAGTCATGGTGCCAGTAATCAATGGTGACAGTGACAGTGTACACACACACTAGAAAACTGTTAACAGCTGTGAAATCCATGGACTCAGCTTATGACTTTGTTTCGCCTGGTCTATTCTCTAGAAAACTGTTAACAGCTGTGAAATCCATGGACTCAGCTTATGACTTTGTTTCGCCTGGTCTATTCTCTGCAGTATGACAATATAGTGCACTGAAGATGATTCTAGAACTGAATCAGTTGAATTACAATTAGCTGCTGCTTCTTCTCTTCCTTCAGTTACCAAAGTTTTGGAAGGATGTGGGAAATTCTATGGATCCCCTATGGTGCTCCCTCTAATGTATTGTAACAATCGTTCTTCCTTTTATAAATTTATCTTTATTTATCTATGGCTGTTCATGATACTGTCATTCCATTTTGTTTTTGTGACCTTGCATCTGTTCAGTGTTAAATTTATTTCTTTAACATGGCTGCCTGTGGTAGCTGGTGGCAGAGCATTCTTGTCAGATGACTAAACCATCTCACAGCTGTCATTAATTACATCAGCAATGGTTTAAAATACCCACTAAAGCCCAGCAGCTCTAGCAACACCAAGCAGGAAAAAGCAAATATGAATGACCTTAATAGAGCTTTTTGTACAGTCTCAGATGCTTAGATGTTTTAATAAAGATGAAAATGTCAACATTATTTAATGTTTTGGAATCCCTTCTTTTATGTACCAGGCTATTAAATGTTAACAAATAAAAACAAAATTATTAAGTGCTCCTTTTTTTTTTTTTTCAAAATGAGTGTGCAAAATATCAGACAAGGTCATGCAATGTGCAGAAACCTGTGCTGTTTACATATAGAAGTTATTCTGAACTGCACACAGAACCATTCAGCCAAAATTCTTACGAGATCCATGTTTCCTTCAAAATGTAAACTCTTTGACTCCACATAGTCTCCTATATCCATGAGATATGAAAGAAGGGTCAAGTCACTGTCTGATTGTGAGCTCTCACATATCCCAGTGTCCTGCTTCAGACTGCTGCCCCTGACAAGAAAATACAAGTCTTTCTTGCTTCTCTACTGCCATTCTTAGGTTCTTGTTCTTCTTCAGCAATCCCAGCCCCAGATGTTCACTTCTGCAGACATCACCCACCCCCAGTCATCTGATTGGTCAATATTTCCAGCCAGTGACTCCAAGTGATTTTTAGGTCTGCCTGTATGTTATCTCTCCATTGTCTTCTTGGTCTGCCTCTGAGCTACTGTTTAACTTTTTTAAGTATGCAGTGTTTGCCTCTCTAGTATCTGCCATTTTGTCTTTATGCCAAAACCTGTATACATAGGTTGCCAAGAGAAATAAGACCATGTGGTCATTTCCTCTCAGACAGTCAGCTCCTGATAGGCACAGATTATGTATCATATCCAACTGTACTGAATAAAAATGAGAATGGAAATAAGTTCAGCATCTTCAGATTCTCTTTTTGTTTTCCTATAAATAAACCAGTCAATCTGGTGTCATCTCCCCACTGAAGGTTGACTGCAAATGGATCTACAGAGTGTTCTGTTTCTTGATCTGGTTGTACAGTTTCAGACTGCTATTCTTCTATCTCCTGATGGGATCCTCTGATGGCTGTCTACCCCAGACTTCTTCTATAGAAAAATAAGGCATTCATGCACAAGCCAAAGTTTGTTTAAAAAAAAAAAAAACCGAGTGATGGTTCTCACCTCAAATTGTCAATCAATAAAAAAGACAATAAGGCCAAACTAAAAAAAAAAGGTGCTCACTGTGTACAGTTTAAAATAAAAACAAAAAAGATGTGCCTACTGACACTGTTCACTTGCTTCAAATTTGCCTCTAGTATGGTTTTTAATGTAGCTGAATTATTATTTCATTATATCTTTTTTCTCTCTCTTTTCAAGCCATCTCTTTAGAACCCATGTATTTTTGTTTCCATAAAATAGGATCTATTTTTCTGTGTAGCACATCTCCAGAGACTCAATTTGATTATCCAAATACCTTTTCATTGTCCGCGCATCTACATCTTACTAATATAGAGCTTCTGAATTGGTTTTCTAATACATTAAAACAGGCTGACAAATTTCTGTGAGAAACAGATGCGTTATATGAGAGTGAAAGAAAAATTTAATGAAGATCAAATGAGATAAATAATTTACACAAGTGTATGCATACAGCGTAAACCGCCTCCATGTGCCAGTCTATTACCTCTGTGGCAGCTCACTGAAGACTGAGCATCAAACATCAACATTGAAGTGTTAGTGGAAGAGGAAGTTTTGATAATCCTAAGGATGTGAAACAATTAAACCCTGTCACCAGCGAATGCTTAAAAAAAATGGGAATCCCTCAAAACATCCTTCTACAAATTTAAAAAATCAAACATTATACACAGGTCATTATTAAATTGCTAAAAATGTATTGATCAAAATTTGTACTTTTTTTTTTAAACATATAAAGAAAATAATAAATAAACACAAGCACAGTGAAGCATAAAATGGAATATATACGTATCATGTGACTCATGCTGTGAACCCTTGACCTCTATCACTGAGGCTTGCAGGAACATTTTATGCCAACCTGGCTTTATAAAAGCTATTGAAGTCACAACAAGGACCCCCCCCCCCCCCCCCCCCCATGTTTTTTAATTACTATATTCATATCTGGGTCTCCTTAAAACTACCCAGGCACTCAAAGAACCATTAGCATTTTAAATACGCTTGTTGAGAACAGGTCACTGCAGACAGGCTGACACATCTACATTTACAGGACTGTGACATAACTGAAAGTAGCCAGATTTAGTCTTCTCTGGGCAACAGTCTTATTACAAGCTGAAATCTGGAGAGAAGAAACTGTCAACTTACCGGTGTGCCTTCGATGCCTTTCAGTCCTGGATCACCTCTGGGGCCGGGAGGTCCCTTGTCTCCAGATTCTCCTTTCTCTCCAATTAAGATAGTATGGTTGGATGGGCCATCTACTCCTGCCACCCCATCATCACCTTGAGGTCCTTTATCACCCTGAAACAGCACATGAGACGCCAAGAAAAAATGAGTCACTACCAAGGGCTCAGCCACTGCTGAGTGCAGAGAGTCAGCATTCAGTGCACAGTCACTGCTGAGTGCAGAGAGTCAGCATTCAGTTTACAGTCACTGCTGGGTGCTTAGAATAACTTCTGAGTGCATAGTCACTTTTAATTGCACAGAGTTACTGTTGAGTGCATAATCACTTCTACTAAAAAGAATCACAAATGAGTGCACAGAGTCTTTGCTAAAAATACAGAATCACTGCTGAGTGCATAGTCACTGTAGAGCGCATAGCCACTTCTGAGTGGACAGAGTCACAGCTGAGTGCATAGTCATTGTATAGTGCATAGTCAGTCACTTCTGATTGGACAGAGTCACTGCTGAGTACAGTCAATATAGAGTGCAGTCAGTCACTTCTGAGTAGATAATCACAGCTGATCGCACAGAGATGCTGAGTCTATATAATGACTGCCGAGTGTCTGCAGCCATTGTTGATTACATCAAGTTACTTCTGAGTAAATAGTTACTGCTGAGTGCACAGAGTCATTGTTCAGTGCACAGTCACTGCTGAGTGCACATAATAACTTCTGAGTGCACAGCCACTGTTAATCGCACAGAGTTACTTTAAAGAATCACAAATGAGTGCACAGAGTCCTTGCTGAGTACATATTCACTGTAGAGTGCACAGTCACTGTAGAGTGCATAGTCACTTCTGAGTGAATAGAGTCACAGCTAAGTGCATAGTCACTGTAGAAAGCATAGTCAGTCACAGCTGAGTGCATAGTCACTGTAGAGTGCAAAGTCAGTCACTTCTGAGTGGACAGAGTTACAACTTAGTGCACAGAGATACTGCTGAGTCCACACAATGACTACTGAGTGTATGCAGCCATTTCTGAGTACCTCAAGCTACTGCTGATTGCAAAGAGTCACTGTTGAGTACATAGTCCCTGCTTCATGCATCAAGTTACTGCTCAGTGCACAGTCTTTGCTGAGTCACATTTAAGCGTACAGAGTCACTGTTGAGTTCACAGTGTCATCTCTGAGTGCACAGAGTCCCTGCTGAGTGCATCATATCATTGTTGAGTGCACCATGTCACTGCTTTCACTGCTGAATGCATCAATCTACTGCTGAGTACATAGTCACAGCTAATCACAGAGTCACTGCTGAATGCATAGTCCCTGATGAGTGCACAGTCACTAGGGAGTGCACAGTCTTTACTGAGTGCATCAAGTGAGCATAATATAATTCACTACAAAACAGCTGATAATAGACGATTTGCTTAAGACAAAAGCTGATTCCTCTTAAACAAAAAAACATAATTTACATTTGATAACACATGATTAACCTGACACTAAAGAGATGATTTGTTTGAAACAAAGGTGGTCACCTGTGATAAAAGATGATTTAACATTAGTAGAAAAGAGTGATAAATGAGACAAAACAGATGCTATAATTCACTTACAGGAGGTCCCACTTTACCAATGACTTCTTTGCCCATTTCTCCTTTCTCTCCTTTAAGACCATCAATTCCAGACCGCCCCTGAAGACAAAATCAGAAACAATATGAATCACCACACGCATCATCATTACATCATCAAAGTTGTTAATCCTTCACTTGGCAGAAAAACATTCACTTCATTTATCAGAATTCATTCTCCACTGTAGGCTGTGGTAGCAAATCTAGTCTGCTGGCTCAAAGGTTTTTGGGTTTGGATCCACAGCATTGCAGATTTTTAAAGCATGACCTTAGCTCCCATCACATCATAGGTTAACCACCCATCCTTAAACTGGTACAAGGAGACAGCTGGCATATGCACTTCACCTTACCATTGCTAAATGATCTTTTTAAATATAAGTCTAGCACCATATGTCTATTGAACGAATGGCGTGAAATAGGTCTTTTACTTCATTTTATTTATTTTTATTCTTATTTTGAAACTGGAATTATTTTTGTTAATGTTTTTCACATTTGCAGCAATTATTTCTCTCTCTACTTCCTTTATTTCGTCATCATTATTGTAAAGATCACCAGTGTCTTCATTATATCAAGTAGAAAAGCTTGGCCAAAAATATTTACACTTTCACTGAGGTCAGGCATGAAGACATTATAACCAACTTCTCATGGAAACAACAGCCGTACCTTGTAGTGGCTGCAGCTGAGCACACATGGGACTGTTTATTATCATAATGTAACATTATCGTTATGTCTAAAATAATCCCAGTTATAATCATCATTACTATCATCATCAGAAAACTGTAATGTTCACTCCAGAAATACAAATGTTGAAGTTGCCTTACTCCATTATCTATTCTGGTTTGTGTTATTCACTACTGTTCAAATATTTCAGATTTCTTGTGCTCCTCTTCAAGTGCCCTTTTATCTCTTGATAGCTAATATGTGAGCACTTTTTAGCTTCTCCAATTCTCTGCAGTAGGTAGGCGTTGAGTTAATCTTTCCACTTACAACTGACAAATGACATCCGACAACTGTTCTGACAAGCCAATTCATTATAAACTATACACAATGACATCCAACAACTGTTCTGACTAGCCAATCCATGACAAACTTTACATAATGACATGAAAGCTATCTGAAGCCTGTAATGGGACACATGTGTAACACCAACAATAACTTACTGGTGGACCTTCATCACCCCTAGGTCCAACATCTCCTTCTTCACCAGGTATGCCAGCCACACCCTAGATAAGATTCAAAAACAAAGAGCAGAATAGATTTTACAATCAGTATTACAGTCATAAATATCATAAATTAATATTTGTATTGCAAAAATATAAGAAAATAATCTTTGTATTACCGGATTATGCTCATAAATTTAACAAATAAATAGTTGTATTGCATAAATGTAAGAAAAATATGTTTATTTTGGTATTAAAGTCATTCATTGTACCAATTAAATACTTAAATGTAAGAAATAACTGTTTGTTTTACTGTATTAGACTTACAACAAATAAAACTGTGTATTACAGTGTATTACAGTAACACTCTTCTTCTTCTGCCTTGAATTTTTTCCTCCAGGTTTTGCAGCGAAGTGCTTGAAAAAGAGGAGGAAGGCATGGGTTTAGTGGATGTGTTCTTTCTGATGAGTGATATTAGCTGATCTTCATTTCTTTATGGTTGTTATTTTTACATCAGGGCTATTCAATTAGTGGCCCGCTGCCAGATTTGGCCCGCAGAGGCCTAGCAAGTGGCCCGCCGATCATTGCCAAAGCAGTGAAGTGTAGTTATTTGAGTATGGCTGACAGTGAGCCATACTCAGACTGAAAGACTTGAGAAGATGCAAATGAAGCAATGCACATTATTCTGGGATGCACTGGAGATACCTCTTGTGTAGTAATGAGGTACATTCTTGACGTCCCTACCATGAACTACAGGATCAAGATCTGGAGGGCTCGTGCATACTTCAAGATAAGCTCAGATCTGAAGCACCCTTTGCATCACATGCTCCTTAAGAAAAAGGGCAATAGGCTTAAAAGGGACAAATAGACTTGCATGTGCTGCATTAATTGAAGATGATCTGCACCATGGATCACGCAGATATTGTCATTGCCCTTAAAGAGATAGGACATTCTGAGGATTTTGGAAGAAACGTGTCCACATAACTGCCAAGAATACCTGAATAAGGAGTTAAGATCGGCACAGCCAAGCACGAGAAGCACACTGTCTTGTTAACCAACAAAAGACTGGCACTATTAACCACACAATGCTGATGAATATGTTCGGGAGTGCTGTGAAGATAATCTAACTCATAACTCATGTAGTTATTTAAAAAAGGAATATATCACACAAATTTAAACATAAAAAACACAAAAATTAGTACATAAATGTGTAACATTCAATGAAGATCACCTTACATAAAAAATTAATACATATTAATGTACAGTTAATTTGGATTTTAAAAAAAACATGACCAGGAAGTTCAATAGAAGGAAAGAAAAACAAACACATAAGTACAGCCTAAAATTTGGGTACATAATCATATATTTCAAAGCCAGTAAATCCCCATGGAAGTTACAGGGAACAGCGGGAGGAGGGTAGTGTAGACTCACTACCATCAACAAACATAACATAAAAAGCAACTAATTACCAGTTTGTTGAAATCAGATGTGTTGGACCAAAAGCCACATATATTGCAGCTTAATTGAAAACTAGGCCACAATTTGCAGACTTCCCTTTCAAGGGCAAAAGCAGAAGACGAAGAAGGAGAAGAAAGTCAGCAAAAGGATTTGAAATACCCAACAGGCAACAGCCTATTTTATAAAAACACAAACTGTTTGTTATTTCTCAAGTAACAACATCACTTACATCAAGACCTGGCCGTCCTCGTTCTCCTGGGTCACCTTTAAAACCAATACCAATCCCAAGAAACTCGCCCGGATCACCCTGAAATTGTGACAAACATGATCAATAATGCAAAGTGGTTTACATGTTCAAGTTATGAACATTAGGAACTATATAATTCAAATAACAAACTAACAACCAATCAATCAGATGTTGTCTAAACAATGAAGGTTGACTGCAATGGTCTTCCAAAATGGTCTGCCTTTGCTCTGGATGAACACTCTCTCTGACTGCTGTTCATCCATCTCTTGCTGTTATCCTCCCACAGAAATAAACATACCATAACACAACCCTTGACCCGTTCGGGTGGTGGAGGTGTATTGATGGATGCACTAGTACACAAAACCCGCCATCTTTTACTGTCTTCTGCTTGGTGTATGATAACTTAGTCCTGTCCACTTTTTGATGTTGTCTTCCAGGTTCTTCTCAGCAATTACATTCGAAAGCCTGAATCCTTTCCATTTCCACAGTGAGAGTCCAACTTTCACATCCATACAAGAAAATAGACAATACCAGTGATTTGTACATAGTGACCTTAACTGTGATGCTCATTTTGTTCTTAAACATCGTATTCAGCTGCAACATCGCGGCTGTTGCCATATCAAGTCTTGTCTTGATCTCTGTGGTACAGCTGCCATCATTACATATGTGGGAGCCAAGATATTTTAAAGTTTTCAACTTTTTCTAGTTTCTTCCCCTTTTATCTGCATGTTGGTAAGTACTTAATTATTGTGACTACCAGAATCTTGCTTTTCTCAGCAATAATTTCCATGCCATATTTACCACAGGTTAAGGTTAGTTGTGTATCCTTTACAGGATGTTGCAGAACCTACCCCAGCAGCCCCTGGCTGTTGTGTGATTTCTCTAGGCAAATTTATGTCCAGTAGTTTGCCATTGTTTTCTGGACGGTCAGCCCCCTGATACCACTATCGAAACCAATGCAAGGTGCATGGCCTGCAGCTGAGATCGAACCTGGTACCCCGGCATTACGAAGCGTTCGCATCGACTGAGCCACAGAGCCAACATTTACCACAGACTGTCTCTAATTTTGTAGTAGGTTCTTAGAGTTGTTTCAGAACCAGTCATGAGATCAATGTCATCTGCGAATTGCTGATATCACGGGTGGTTCTGAAACCAGGAACAAAGCAAGAGGTAGGACACCCCCTTTCCCCAACCCTTTTAAAGCAAGGAATTAGCTGAATAGCAAACCTTTTAATATTAAAGACAGTAAAAACAGGCTTCTTGGGAAAAAAAAGTTTAGCATATCTGGTCATAGCAGAAGTGATAAATATATGGGTTTCTGTGTGAATGTTGCCTCCCATAAACAAGTGTTATGATTGTCTGGGAATAAAAGAGTTATTGCACAATGTTCCAGTTCTCTTCTTCTCATCATGTGGCCACAAAATGCAGCATATAAATGTTTATTCTTCTTTTACTGTCTTTCATCTCCAAGAGGAGCAGAGGCCCTCAAATAACCCATGTGAATTACTTTGCAGACCTTTCATGGCTGGTTGGATTATGCAGCAAAGTTTTCTATGGGAATGAAAAAACCAGTCTGATGTCAACCCTCTTGAATCGCCCCTTTAGCATGGTAGATTACACTGTCACAAATCGCTATTCATTGGTTTCCATGGGCTTCCTTAAACACACAGGCAATAAAAGTAAATCTTCTTCATATAATCCAAGCTGTGTGGCATTTATCACCATGCTTGTCTACAGCTGTCTGTCTCATGTACTGTCAATCAATTCTAACTATGGTGCTTTTTCATGCTATGATGCTAAACTCACTTATATCTTTCTTTTTCTTCCTCTGTCCAAGAAATAAGATCTTGGGCAGTTTGGCATTTGCATATGCATATATAAATAATTATAATATTTAATAACACATAATATTTATTAATAAGACTTAATAATTCTTCTTCTCTTTATAACATTATTCTAATACACATAAGCATGCATTATAGATACATAATGATGAACCTTACCTTCATACCCGGAAAACCTGGAAGACCCGCACCTCCCGGGTAGCCCTGGGGTCCTGGTGAACCTGCTGGACCTCTTTCACCCTGAACAGACACAATAACAACTTTAGAATAAAAAAGTTCACACAACATTATGCAAAGCATGAGAATCACATGGCCATAATGAGAGTGATTAGCAAGGCTAGCCTATGTTTAGGAAGTCTTCCTCAATAAGTGCAGGAAACTTCAGGACCACTCTTACTTTTGCTTGCTTTTACTGTAGTTTTTTTTCTTTCAGACACTCAGCTCATAAACTGTCTTCAATTGTTGTTTTTTACTGTCGTTATTCTCTTACTCATTTTCCTCCTCCGTGCAGAGGGGCAAGTATCACTTCAGAGATCCCGGGTGGTTAGCATCCTTAGGATATCCCCTCCAGGGTATGCTGGAAAATGAGCAGGCAGATAGACTGGCCAGTTCTACACTACTTGGTGGTGAACTGATGTATGACAAGCTAGATGTTGTGAGGGCCCTTTAGGAGCAAGTACAGATTATTATGGTCTAAGGAGAATGGCAAGGCAGAGAGTTACCAGGGGATGGCTGATGCTTAACACTCAAGGGAAAGGTGAGATGGATGTCAAATCAGACAACTACTGGTACTATCAGATTTTGGAACTCTTTGCTTGCTGCTTAAGATGGAAATGGAGCGCTTATGGGAGTGTTCCGCGTGCTATGATGTCAACTCTTAATTCAACATTCCTCCTCCATACAACACAGTCCAAGGCATCATGTTGCCATTAATGCCAAATGCTGACCGCTTAAATGGCTCTAGACTTCTTGTTAGAGACTAAACAGTGAAGTCAGCTGATTTGTCAACAGATTTTGTGGTGACCTGTTTTGTCAAAGTAAATAAGGTCATTTGTTCATTTTGCTCAACTGTACTCAAGCTGTTTCTCTGTAATTTCATTACAATGTTGGTACAAATAGCACAATTCATTTTGATAACACATTTCATAGGATTATTACAATATTAGCCATTGAATTATCTAAACCATTTTTGGAAGACATTGTTATGACATTTATTGTGAACTCAGAGATGTAGGCACAAATACAAGCTACAGTCCGGGCACTCTACCTTTGATCCATTGCAGCCTGGATAACCTTCAGGACCCACTGGACCCTCCAGACCTGGCTGCCCCTAGAAATAATAGTATAAATCTACATAAATAACAATTCAGTACAGGCAAACTGATAACAGCATCAAAAACACAAACAGAAGTTTAGATAATGAAATACACAAATAACTAGCAAGGGGCAAATTGATAGAACAAATAAGTAGCGAAAAAAAAGCAAAAGGAATTTTTAAAAAAAAGGAAAATTATAACTTTTACTAATGCATTATTTTTTCATATGCTGTAGTCTCTTGGGACTCAAGTCTACAGGGTTGAAATATGCAAACCACTTGCTTTTGAAGGCCTTGTGTTCATTCTACAGGCTAAGAAATAATCACCACTGGAGTCTGAACTCCTGCTTCTAGATATGTCTAGCCGCTTCTCATGACAGAAAAGCACACACAAAAATGGCTACACATAACTATAACGATAGAAGGAGAGAGGGATGCAGATAAGCAGAGAGAAAGAAAGACAGAGACTGACAGACAGAAAAGAGAGGCAGGGATGCCCAGATAATCACATAGACAGAAGAATGAGACAAGAGGACACAGAATAACAGTCCATCAATTATATATCAAACATATGGATTCCACATTTCTATTCATTGTTTTGAAATCTTTTATGTTTGGTGTTTCCTTTGGACCCAAAAAAAAAAAAAAAAAAAGAGAATAAAGGCGGACAATACCAATTTTATAAAACCACAGGGAAGTGAATCAGAAAAGAAGGTGGAAAAAGACAGACATGACATGGGGAGGACAGAACATGCTTTCAATGTGTAAGATACTGCGGTGAGAGCCAGCTGAGGGCTCATGCTCTATTAGGGAATAAAAGGTATATATAAAAAGTTTTACAAAGAATAATCTGTACATATTTTAGTTACTCAATTCTTTTGAACACATTTTTTTCAATATATTTACAAAAGCAACCAGGGAAAGTAATCTTCTTATAAACACAGAAAAAGTTAATGATCATTGTCTTGAATAGTGCCTTTAGTGTTTAAATATTTGGAAGACGTGAAGAAACACAACTAAAACACCAGCAACCATTTGGATCCCTGAAAAAAAAGAAGAAAAAGAATGACACATATCTCTGAAGGCGATAAATTGTTTAGCATTTTCAAAGGGAATTTTGCCAGAACTGATTACGTATCGCTACTTATCTGTAACCATTACACATAAATTACATCAGGAGAGGCTGTACTGTGCCACACAGTAAATTAAACATACTTGGTGGGGGATGTAAACATATACAGAGGAAAGACAAAAATATTACAAATACATTTTCAAAAATTATAAATCTAATCTCTCTGATCAAATTTCATTTAAAGCAGTCGAATCATTTCATGTTCTTCCTGTGTGGGTTCCAGGCTTCCATTTTTGGGATGGGATGGGGTCAGGGAGGGGTGGTGTAGACCTACTGCCCCCCCCCCCCCCCTTCCCCCTTTTACTTAGGAAAATGTCGTAAAAGGTGACTAACTGATTGGAGGTTTTGCCTTTGAAGTCAGAGTGCATCTGCCTAGGAGGCAGGAACCAATAGTCAGCATGCAAATAAACCATATCTGTAACACAGATGTGCTCTGCAGAACTCAAGTTCCAAAGTCCATAAGTGGATGAATAACAACCAGAACTTTTGGCTGGAGTTTACAGACAGTGAACCCTGAGAAGAAGCACAAGATCTACCTATTCAAGCAGCAGTACAGAAAAATAGGACCCATACATTGCTGGCTGGCCTTTATAAATGTGGGTTTAGCATCTAGAACAATTTGCCTGATGCTCTTGTTTCAAATGGAAACTCAAGGAGAGCAAAAAGGGTACAGGGTGCAGACTCAGATATTAAACAGAGAATTAAAAAAGGCAAGGAGTTTTCACAGTACAAGAAATCTACAGAAATCACAAGAAATGTATTCTAGTTCCAAACTTGAAATATTTAGCTAAGCTATGTGGATTAAACATATAGATAATGACTAAGACATTTGCTAATAAACTACAAATATTCATTACTGGTTCCTGTCCAGAATATTCTGCCTAAAACAGCCTGACAGTATCACTAATGCAAAGTTTATAGGCTGAAGTTAAAAACTGCTGTCAATCAAGAGGTTCATTGAGACAGGATAAACATTGAGAAAACCTATTAATGTTTACTACTGTAGAAGCTAGAAGCTACCGATAAATTAATATGAGAGTAAAACATCTGGCAAACATTACATTAAACCAGTTAAAGTAATATCAGGTGTCATCTTTGGAAAACTTTACATTTTATCAGTTATAGTAATCTGAGTGTATTATCACTTGCAAACTGTAGACATTAAACTGTATCAGTTCAGGTAATATGAGAATTATTATCACTGGCAAGCCTTAGACATTACACTCTATCAGTTCAAGTAATATGAAATATCTCTGGCAAACTTTAGACATTACATTGCACATAAAATTACATATACAATTAATCTGAGTAGTGTTATGATTGGCAAACTAAGATATTACCTTGCACCAAATAAAATAATGTTAGAATTTTACCATCAACAAATTTAAAACATTACATTGAACTAGTCACAGCAATAAAAACTATTATAATAACTTACTGGAATTCCTGTGATGCCAGGAAATCCTGACAATCCTTCTTGTCCCTGTGGATAGAAAGTTAGAATAACTCTCATTATTTACCCATGCAAATGATGTTATGACAATTCCAGGCAAAACACAAAGACTTTGTCTCTCAATACATAATAGTGCAAGAAGATAATTCACATAAGATACTGTCACATTATATATATAAATATGGTTATACAAACGTTAGTCTCCCCAAAGTAGGTCACGTTTCATTCATAAGTTTTTTGGGCTGGTCTACCTTCCTGCAGGTTACGGGTTTGCCGCTCTGTTGTTTGCTTTCTGGGTTGTCTTGCATTTCAGTTTTTATTCAGAGAAAGAGAACTCCTGTGACATAGATTTCATCACTCTCTAAAGAGGTTTTTTGTTAGACCTAGTTTGTCAATGTTTTTGGAGTGTTAAAAGCCCTAGAGTGCTGAAAAAACACAATATCAACGGCACTGCAGGAAACCCCCGTAACCTTGTGGCAAGGTCAACCAATCAGAAGTGAGCTTGGCTGAAGTTTGACCAATCAGAAGTGAGCTAGTGTGTAACACTGTATAAATTGAGAGACTAACATTAGTTTTACCATATATATATATATATATATATATATATATATATATATATATATATATATATATATATATATATATATATATATAGAGAGAGAGAGAGAGAGAGAGAGAGAGGGGGGGGGGGGGGAGTTACAGAACAGCATTATGAAAATGAGTCATCAGCTTTCTTGATTGTTTTCATTTCCTTCTCACAGGCATCACTGACACCCATTTTATATGTAAGGATCAATCCAATATCTTGGAAGGAAGGGGAGAAAAGGTAGTGATGGTGTCAGATATAATCTTTAACCTTTTAACCCAGAGAGTCTTTTCTTTTCAATCCATCACTGAACTAGTAGAATAACTGCTTTATTTGTTACCTGGGCTAGTCTGAAACTTGTCAGGAGGTGTAAGGAACTGCAGTTTATGTCCAAACACCCTCCAGCCATTTTTATCAGTAAATATAGTCTAATTTACTTCCTCTGTAGCAATATGAAATCTACTGCAAGCTTGCTAAGCCAATTTAATGCTAGTAGATCTCATTCTAAAAGTCCTGCAAGTCAGGTGGAGGTTACCATTTTCCACAACTGAAGCCCTGAGAGAGAATTAGCCCATCCTGACACCAGTAGCATCATGTACAGGGACATCAACACAGAAGGTAAACATCATTAGGGGCCTATGAAAGAATGCCAGCAAACAAATAAATAGTAAACAGTGTGAAAATATGTGCAGTTTCTCTTGTGGCATACCGATCTGAACCACAGCCTACTTCCCAATTGTTAATGACTATTGAAAACGTGAATGCTGTCAATGTGTTTTTAGAATGTCCCATGAGATCTGTGAGGTTCTTAGCTCTGTGCCTCAGATGTCACCTCACAAAAGTGCAGCACAGTATATATGGAGCCCATAGAATATCACAGCAGGGAGCTGTGTTAGCACAGTAGCATTTGCCTTCCATTTATCCACATCATCCACCAAATGCCAATTCGTCTACCCCAAAAAAAATTTTTAGTCTGATGCACCAATGGCAAGAAGGGAACTTTTAAATGTGTTTTGTACTTCGACTTCCCCATCATTATTTCAGAAAAGCAAATAACTTAATTCAAACATCAATTCATGAAAAAAAATATTTAGCTCTCACATCAGTTCAAGAAACAATAGCTTATATTCTAAGTAAACCTAAATGGATACTTACTCGATATCCCTTCTCTCCCTGAGCACCGAATTCTCCTCGGTCTCCAGGCAAGCCTGCTGCTCCAACAGGTCCTTCAGGCCCAGGGAAGCCAGGCAACCCTTCGGGACCACGCAGGCCTGGTAAGCCAGAAGCACCCTGGCGACAAAAAGTATATAATAATTATGACAAAATCAATCAATATCAATATCACAGTTGTATTACCTGATTATTGGGTTATGACTGATAAACATATTGGATGCAGCAGCCACAACATAATGTCTAGATGCTCATCTGATCCATCATGGATTCGTTCAAAACTGATCTTGGCTATTAACTTTAAATGGGTACCAGGTAATGTCATGGGAAATAAAGGTGAACAGCATAATGTTGACCCCCATCTCCCATTGGGTGCTAGCTAATCTATAAAAATTTGAGCCTAGCATAGCGGTTCTCAACCTGTGGGTCCCGACCCTTATCTAAGACCATTGGAAAACACATTATAGGGCCATAGCACTAGAAAGGCTGAGAGCCACTGGCCTAGGCTAAAAAAGGGTTGTTTACTTCTTTTTTTTTTCCTTTTTTACAGGATCTGGATGCTACTCAACAAACAAGGGAAAAGTGACAGACTTTGGATCAACATGCACAGAACCTGGCAACAGCTCTACACTCATGGTCCTAAATCCCAGGCTCATGAACAAGATAAAGTAAACAAATGAATGGTTTAAATTGAAATGCAAATTTTCATCATGCTAAAATGTAGCTAACTTTCAAAACATTAATGCTAAAAAATATTAATGCTATGCTTTGTTTACCATTTGTGTTGTTTAGGCAGGAGAATCTTTGAGCCTGGGGGTGTATGGCCATGAGGGTAGAGCTGTTGCCAGCTACTGTACAGATTAGGATTTTACTTTCCTCATTTTTTTTGTTCAACTACCTTTTCAATCAGAGTTAATAGGATAGGTGAAATATGCCAGGTAATAAATTGTACAATCTGTTGTTTGTGTCTTCTTGAAAGTTAATGTTGAATTAAGAATCAACATCATAGTACTAAGGACACTCCTGTAAGCGCTCTGTTCCTATCTTCAGCAGTAAGCAAAGAGTTACAATTTCAATGGTACCGGTAACTGTCTGATTGTATATCCATCTCACCTCTCCTTAGGTTTTCAGCGCTGGCCAGGCACTCTATGTAGTGCCACTCTCCTCAGACCTTAATGATCTATTTGTGCCTTCTCACTGTTCGCTCATTTTCAATGGACCCTCATACATCACAACATGCTTGCCTCTTCTTGGAATCTACAATGGAGAAAATTGCTTTCATACTGTCACTGTTGGCAGAAAGCCGGAATAAGACCATTTCCGAATTAAACTAAGAGACAAAGAAAAAATGGTTCAGCCCTCTAGTGAGAATGCAGCCAGTGCATATGATATTTATTTTACAGCAGACCATCGAGGGAGAAGACGTGGGTAAGACTAAGGAAGAAAGTGATAAATGGTGTAGCTGAAACATGCAAAAAAGATTAATCAATCCATTACCCAAGCCACCTGAGAATCGCAAGACAAATAAAGAAAACCACGACTATGAGCTAGAACCTGGTATCACTGAGATAAAAAAAAAAGAAAAAAGAAGACTGCTGGCAGACTGTAATAATCTCATGAATCAAAGCAATTGTTAAAGTAAATTTATCTTTTGAAGATGCAAAGCACTTTCTTCTTTCAGCCATAAACTGTCAACTGCCTAGAATATTTTCCTTTAAGTCACACAGTGTTAACAAGTGTCTAGGGTAAATGTAGTAAAAGTGACTGACTGCCGAGTAGGTTTGTGTAGCAACTGGTTAGGACATGTGGAGTTTAGTATTTTATAAACCCAAAAGTATTATTCAAATCAAACATCCTTTCTCTTGTACAGGTGAACTTTGCAATCAACTATCCACATACACAACACAGGTTACAGAAAAAAATAACTTACAGGCAAGCCCTTCTGTCCCTCACATATACACGGTGGTGCACAGCCCTGGCAGTCCTGGTGAAGAAACAAGGTGCATCAGATTATAATATCAACAAAATATGTGCTATTTTCTATAAACATGAGCCAAACAACTTTTGCTAGTCATGATCAGTAGATTAAAAAATAAAAAAAACACAACAGAAACAAGAAACTACAATGACATGGCCCATTAGGCCCTACAATTACAATCAGCCATAAATTCAACACAAAGTAAGGAGGAAATATCAGCTTGCTGTCTCTTCTTCTGCCTTCTACCCCCCAAAGGAGCATAGGCCCACTCACACCAAGTCGTTCTATACTTCACTATTGCATGCAGCTCTACCTATGCCCTCCCCATATTTTTTAACTTCCTTTTCTAGCTAACCTCTCTATGTGTTTTTGGTCTGCCTTTATTTCTATGCACTTGTGGGTTCTAGTGCAAAGATATTCTAATTGTATTGTGCTCAGGTTTTCTCAATGTGTGACCTATCCAAAAGCAGTACCTTTTCTTCACCTCTTGGTCCACTAGAACTTGTTTACTTCTCTCCCAAAGCTCAACATTACTGATTCTATTTATAGATACATTTATTCCCTCTATTCTGCGCAGGCATCAGTTAATGAGTGTTTGTAGTTTATTAGTAATTGTTTCAGTTGTTCACGATGTGCCCGCTCCACACAACAATACTGATTTGATTTTGGAATTGAAAATGTTTATGTTTAGTATTAATTTTAATTTCTGTTGACCACAAATTTCCTAGTGCAATGAAAGGTCCTCTTGCCTTCTGTATTCAGATGTTTATATCTCTATCAGTTTTTGCTGTCTCAAATGTAATTAAACATTTGACTAATAAATCAGCAGGACTCCTGGTTTATTATGTACAGAGCTGAATAATTCACAAGGTGAGCAATTTGAAAAAAAATGTAATATACAGAATGAATAATGATGATAGGCAAAAACACAAATTTTAAAATCCCTATAGGCAGGGGCACTTTTATACCAACGGGAGCCATTATTAAGACATACCAACATAAAGTTTGGCCAGCAGTTTTAAAGGGTGAGCTGCAGCCCTTGAAGTTACATGGGTGGGTATGGATTTCATTTCCCATCTCTTACTGGAAACTACTTTACCTATGTTTCTGTCTTATTTTTTTTTTTTTTTTTAGTCAGAACAAATTAAAAAAAAACTTTATGTGAAAGGGTTAAGAACCGTTATGCATATAAGCCTGTGAGAGACTGCACAAATCACTCAAATATAATTTTCGTGTATGTGCCTTTTTTAAGACTGCCCAACTGGGGTTTAAAAACAGATACAGCAACAAAAATATTTTTAACAAACGGCAGAGTGATTAGTGCACTTGCCTCATGAGACAGCGGTCGGAGTCCAATCCTCAGAAATGGTAGGATTTTTTCTAACCTGTACAGCTCTAGGGCTGACCCAACTTCATAAAAATTGTTATTTTTTTTAACCTATGATATTCTTAGAACCCATCTGTAACATTTGTATTCAAAGGCACTTATGCGCTGTTCAGCTCGTTTAGTAAGTGTCAAAGTCTCACAGGCATAAGTTGCAATGAGAAAGATGCATGCTCTTAGAAATCTAATTTTTGTAGTTCTGTCTGTCCCACTCCATAATTTATTCAGTTGTTTTAGTCACCTAGAATGTAGGGAGAATGTGAATTGGCTGCTAAAAAAGATAAGGGAAAATTCTGACTGTAGTAGGCATGATCATCATAATCAGTGCTAAAGAAACAGGTAAACTCTTACACTGAGGCAGTATGTACACATAAGTGTGTGCAATGGTTTGAAGCAATTAAGAAATTAGTAGCCTACTAACCCACACTTCCCTGCAGTAATTTCTTTTTGAGGTGAGCCAAACTGTCCACTTTAATCATGCATAGAAATTCTGATAAAAATTATGTGTTTATAAATTTCATATATTTTCATTATTCATCATATTATTGTTAAGCACTTAAACAAGGCTTAGCGTTCCCCCCCCCCCCTCCCTTGTAGCCACCTCACCCCTAGTTTTGGCTAGATAATTGATCAGGTGCAGGGGAGAGGTGTTGTGTGGCGCCCATGTTGGGGGATCAAATACTTACTAGGGGCTTGAGCCTATAAGGGGCCTAAACCTTTAAGGACATATCGCTTATTTACAGGCTTCTGAATCCACCATGTTCGGATGGATCTCCAATTAAGTGGTGCTAAATTCAGACACTCTAATATTGTTATTTGCTAGGAAAATAAATTTGTATGAATATGTTTCGAAAAACTATAATTAGTGAGAGAAAGTATTATCGTTTTCCAAGCATGGTGAGCCAATAGGTTTAATTTTCAATTTGTTGGTAATTAATTTAGTGTGAAAAATTTTAGGTGATTTTCCAGTCCAAATGATAAGGGAAAAGGTCCAGATCTGTCCATACAGCTGTTGTCTTTGATGACTTCACGTGTAAAAAAATCCTAATGTGTGTCTAACATCCTTGAATGTTGTGTCATTTTAACATGTTATTGTTGTAATACTGATACTTGAATAGTTTAGATGCATTCTGTAATAATTTCTCATTAATTTGATATATTATCTGTCACTATACAGCCAATACGTTTTCTTCAGGAAGAACTTAGCTATGTCATATTGTAGCCACACAACAGCAAAAAAAAAAAAAAAATGCAGCTTAAAATCAATAGTCCAAACTCCAGAAACAAAATGTCCTGAAAGATTTAACAATAGTAATCATTATGTGCTTCTTAATAAATCAACTTCAAAAAAAAAAAAATGCTAAAAGAAATAAATGCAACACTGTAGAGAAGACTCTAAGGGACATAATCTAATATTTGTTTATGGCGACTATAAGGGACACAATCCACTGTTTCTTAACGTTCTTGTAATAATGTTCTTTAAAATTTAATATTGCTTCAGGTCAGAGTTTGCGTTGGGGTTTAGGATAGCCAAAACTCAAACCTTGCTCTAAAAATAATATACATATATTAAAGAAAATTTATAATTTAAACTTACACAAACAATAAATTACATCTAAAAGGGTCGGTTTTTTAAGCACTGTGATTACTATAATCCATTTTCGTCCTTTTAAGGATGAGATTATTTATTATTCGATCATTATAACCAGTTTCGTCCTTTTTAGGACGAAATTTTTTTGTCATTTGAAGCCCTACTCTGGCTTTTGCCAGGGGCCGCAATATAGGCAGGCCATACATATGGCCAAATGTCTGAACACGGTTTCTGTGACCTCTCCACGGCGATCCTCATCCACATGATGGCACTTTGTGTCATCGGGTGTTTATAGCTTGTGTGATGTCCTAGTGTGGTAGAAAGTCAGTCACTCTGATTACAATAGATTAAGTCTCTTAGAATCGCCGTTTACAGTTCAGACAAGTTAAATCTAATTTCAGACAACTGCAAATGACAACCATTTTCAAAGAGACATTACCACTGAAGTATGAAAGTCAACGAGGAAGAAGAATTAAAATAACTCGAGGGCTGCTGTTGTATTGCTGCCATATCTGTAAACCTATTACTCGTTCCCGAATGCCATTAAACTGTATTTCCTACAATTGAGTGAGTGACACTGGGCCCCACTAAGCCATTAACACTGTGTGAAGCAAAGTGCAGTGCGTCATTCCTCAAGTCTCAGACACTACCCGGTTCACCCGTAGGTTTTATTAGGGCTCCAGACGGTTACCGAGTAACCTGAAGTACAACCGGTTAAGACTATTAACAAAACAAAAATATTGTTCCGCAGGTCTTCAAGTATCAATAGTGGTACATTTTACTCCACCAGGACATCACACTAGCGATAAACACCCAATGACACAAAGTGCCACCATGTGGGATGAAGATGAATTGAATATCACCCGTGGAGAGGTTCCTGAAACCGCGTTCAGCCATTAGACCATTTTAATGGCCGGGCTATATTGCAGCCCCTAGCAAGAGCCAGTGTGGGGCTTCTAATTAAAGAAAAATTGCATCGCACAAGGGGATGACGGGTTATATAATCAATAATTAAGAGGCTTAAAGTATCCTATCTTCCCCAGTTTTAATTTATCGAATTCTTGTTGTGTTTAAATCGGTTACTTTTGACTTCTTTAAACTGTTTATTGTTTCTATGTTAAGAGAGTGCCACCAAAAATTATAAAAGCAACAAAATTATATAATGATACATAGTAGAAACAGTGATGAGAGGGGGAAAGGGGGATTGGGGAGGTGGAGTGACAGCAAAACAACAGCAAAAAAAAAAAAAAAAAACAGTAAAATAGTGAAATTTCTTCACTTTCGACAGGAAAAAAAAAAAAAATTCAGACATCTGCATACAACTGATGGTGTGTGTAGACAGGAAAGTATTGAATAAATAGCAATACAATTTCGCTATTTCCTGAAGCTCAAGTGTTTACAGATCATGGTGAATCGTCACTATACAGTAACACGGTGACAAGATATTTTATTAACTAGATTCTTTTTGGAAGGTGTTAAAAATAATCACATGCAAGACCCCGGCGATACTTCCCAGATGCCCGTTGCATGGTGACTCGCGAACATCACACAAAAATGACAAAAAACGTATTCTGATTGATTTACTTACAACCGTTCTGATATATCCACATGGTGGCCACTTCTAAACAGTAGTGTCTGAGGGACATCCTTGAATGTCAAACAAGACGACCAATACAAGCGGCAAGAAAACAACAGAAAAGCCCGTTCTAACATAAGGGAAAACATCAGAAAAATCATCCCAGTTATAACATTTTACATAAATGAACAAAGATAGTTGGTTAGTTACTTAGTCAACAGATTATCCTCTTTGCACATCAAACTATTCGGTCCATAAGTGCTCAGATCCCCTCCTCAATAAATCCGGCAGCGTGTAGCAACAGACGACAGCAGTCCTGTGTTGGTTTCTTATTCTTCTTTGACTTCCTGCACAGTGTTTTTTTCTAGTCACACACTTTTAACAAGCTATTCTCCATCGGCTTATCGCTGAGAGTCAAGATCGCCATCGCATACTCATAAACAGAAAGGACCAGAACCTAGTACAGAAGACGTAGATGGCGCTGCTCACAGTTTAGCTCCGTCGTCTCTTCTTCGCTGCCACACCCTTCTTTGTTTTTTATTTTCACCTGGGCTATCTGCTCAGTATAAGCAAGACGTCGATCACACTGTTTCGGCGGTATTTTAAAGAAAAGGTATCAGTGAACAGTCCTGGTTATGATTGTAAAACCAAGCCTTAAGAATCAAATAAATGGCACTGGCAAATTTTCAAATGTGTTCCACTATTAACTAATAGTAGTAGACAATAAACACAGGACACCGTTCACTGTATAGAGCACAACTCCGCATAGAGATCGCCACCAATAAAGCTTATACAATTTGTAAACGCATGCGGGCCGCTTTTCTGATGAGAACAAATGAGAATGATTATGAAAGCAAATGGTTAATAGCTATAGGCTGTTTCTTCTTGTGCCTTCTAGCCCTCAGTAGAGCAAAGACCCTCAACCAATTCACGCGAAGTCGTTCTATCCTTCACTATCACGTGCAGTTTCCCGAAACATTTGAAGTTCACTCTCTAGCTCCCTTCTCAGTGTTTGCGGGTGTGGAAAGGGGGGGGGGGGGGGGTCTTTCTTTATTTATCTGCCCTTGTGGGTTGCAGCGCAAAGATATTCTAGTTATTTTGTTCTCGGGTTTTCTCAACGCGTGTCCTATCCAGCGCCAGCGCCTTTTCGTTTGGTCCAATGGAGCTTGCTTAGTTCTCTCCGAAAGCTCTATATTAAACGCCGTAAAAAGAGACGGAATTTTTGCAGAAAGTGTATAGGACTTATATAAAGCCAGACACTCTCAGTATAGACCTTGCTGTTTTCGAATGATAGCCTCACTGTAAGATTGAGGACTCAGATAAAAACAAATATAGCTTCCATTTCCAATACCAACGCCACCCCCCCCCCCCCCCCCCCCAACAATATATTCCTGAAGCACTGAAGAGTAATCACTTGCCATATGTCTTCATCATCCTCAATGAAGCCAATATACACCGTTGTCTACCGTGCGTCGAAAGACCAGACAAACGATAAGGCAGCAGGTCAACTAAGTGCTTAACCCTAGGGAAGGCCTATGCGTTTTGGTGCTCACTGAACACCATGTGGAAAGTAGAATGGAACATCATGAATAACCTACGGCACAGCACCTGCAAGCAGGTTGAAGCAGTGACTCCCAAACTGTGCACCAGGGGAGCCGCGACCTCTTCACTGGGGCGTCGCCAAATATTGTAAAAGCTCCATAATTAATTTAACCAAGACACGAATATTCATACTTTTACTTCGGTTACAGAATCGAGAAGACAAATAATTTTACCTGAAAAAAGGCGCCGCGAAAAAGAAAATTTTGGGAAACACTGGGTTAAAGTAAACATCATGAAATCATGCAACTTTCCTGTGACAACTTGTGTTTTTAGTCATGGATTCTTACTCAATCTTTGAAGAAAAAATTCGAGCTTGGAACGTAGATTCTACTGAAAAATATTTTAAATGCTGTCGATACCCCACCCCCTCCGCAATTCCACATTCTACGTGATTTGAGCATTGAGTAGAACTGGCTCATACACAGCAGCCTATCCCGACAGCTGGAGTATTTTGACCGTGTCAAACTTCATGGTGGCATGGAGAGAACTGTGATGAATTTACACAGAGGCCAACCTCCGCGAAAGTGGATGCAACATATTGAAGACGCATTGGATGTGAAAACAAATAAGACTGGAGAACTGGCTACAAAGAGAGAGAGAGAGAGAGAGAGAGAGAGAGAGAGAGAGAGAGAGAGAGAGAGAGAGAGAGAGAGAGAGAGAGACTCTCAGACGGGCTGTTTAGAGAGCGACGTTCTGTAAAGGACCTGCTGATTGGTAAGTGAGTATCGTGGTTACGAACTACCTGTATCAACAGAGAGAAACACCTCTGTCTTACACATCTTCTGATTTCAAGTTGCATCTGTTTACAGGAAGCAGCAGTCAATTTGTTTGTTGACTCTACTTTTTTATTTCTATCTGTGGGCCGTCTCCACATTGCACGTTGGCTGCAGTGCTGTCTGTCAGTCAGGTACTCTGGAGGTTTTACTGTCCGAAAACTACGAGAGCCGTCTATTCTTTGTATATAAGCCATACGCCACATAAATAGAACCTTGGTGCGTCATCATTATCATTACCATCATTTTTCCACTTTTGCTCTTAGGCGTCGTGGAGAGAAATAGTTGGCGATTCACTGCTTGATGAGCAGCAATAGCTAGTATTATTCCGTGTCTGTGTAGAAACTCTTTAATGTCATCAGCTTATAGTCTCCTAAGGCGACCTCTTGTTTTCACTTCAGATGTTTCCGCGTGTAGCGCCTGTGTTGGTAGCTGTTCTGGCCTCATTCTTAGTAGATTACCGAACCATCTGATCTTCTGCTTCTCGATGAATCGGCTGCATGGTGTTGTTTCCACAGTCTAATAAGTTAATTTCTAGCGTTGTCCCGAACGGTTAAGTTTTTTCTCAGGCATCACATTTCATAGGTGCTGTTAATTTTACGTAGGTTAGCCTTTGAATATGCCCAACTCTGGCAATGGAAGCACAATTTTAGTATGACATGCTATCTATAATCTGTTTCTCTGTGCTCACACTTATGTTTGCATGACTTAATAACGGTGTCAGTTGGTACATAAGTACACTGGCTCGTCTGCATCCTACGTGTCTACATTGACCGTATCCTTTTCACCTCCACCTGCTTTCGGCAAGCTTCCATCAGTGGTCTCCGCCATTTTTCGGATGGCACCCCCAATTCCTTACTTTAAGTATGTGGAAAAAAAGGACAAAAAAGAAAAACTCCTAAGCGACGTTGATAAGACATTGGAGAAAACATCCAAATTAATTATATTTTTTACGATAGATCTATAAAACGCTAATGAAAGCAAAAACGCCCTTGGCTTTTTGTTTTATTGTTTAAACAAAATATTTTATTATAATTAACTAACACAAATATTAGTATAACAGATTATTACTAGTATAAATGAACACAGTTTCAAAATAGCTTGACACCTATCTTGAAAAATTCTTGCACGTCCCCCCCCCCCCCCCCCTTTTCCTCACGGGAGGCGGTGCCCATCCCATCTCCAGATTCGAAAACATTGGCCTCTAGACACTCTTATTCTCACGTTTTTCCGTGGCTTCTATTTTAAAATCAAGCCTGGAAATTTCTGACAACAACTGCCTTGTTGGTTATAGACTCATCAAGCCAACACAGGGACGGGCAACTGTTTCTCTTTCTCCATTCGCAACACCGTCTGTTGTCAGTCTTCCCTGGCCGCCCCACTGTGCTTTCCTCTCACACAACCTCAGTCTGACCTCTCCAAATGCTCCCCCAAACCAAGTAAAATAAACATACTATTGTATATAGGTGTCCCACGTCGACTCTGTGGTTAATTATATGTGTAATTGTTTTCTGTTGAGAAAATGTATTAACTTCTTAGTGTATTACTTGCTGCTGTTTGAGGACCGCACCTACTGGCGTGTGCGGTCTGCAGTCGCTGTGCTGTAGGGACACCACCATAACGCTCAGGACAGTAGGGCAGAACTGGGTAAAATGTGATCAACATTTACGATTGGTCTATTATAACTTCTTATAAGATTGAAGGGGCATATGGAATTTTATCCTGTTAGAGTGGTAGCTATTTAAGTCACTGGGATAGCAGGCCTGTGTGTGGGGTGGGGGTGTTGGGACCGCAGGGAGAAGCAATTTAATTGCTCTAGGGCAGTGATTCTAAAACTGTTTGACCCACCACCCCCTTTGCAATTAGTAACAGCGAAATGCCCTTATCTCCAGCCCCCCCCCCCCCCTAAGCATAATCATCATCATACGCCATGCTTATATGTATGGGCTGTCATAATTCGCTATCCTACACGTTCAGTAGAAATACGGATCAGGGCAGCGCTATTGTCCCACCCCAAGCATGTGACCAAGCCTTCAAGCCATCTATCTCCCCAACCCCACGGATCAGGGCAGTGCTATTGTCCCACCCCAAGCATGTGACCAAGCCTTCAAGCCATCTATCTCCCCAACCCCACGGATCAGGGCAGTGCTAATGTCCCACCCCAAGCATGTGACCAAGCCTTCAAGCCATCTATCTCCCCAACCCCAAATCCTTATCTGTCAATCTTGCAAGTTGCTACCAAGTTCTCGAGTTTATTTCTTGCCTTGAAATATACCTTCTGTGATCAAACTCAACAAGGGTATTCAACACTGAGAGGAAAACATAGGCAGACTTTTAATCATGTTGCAGCTTATACTGTTAGTGTGTCGACTCTTGGCTGGCTACCGTGAAAGAGACGGAGCACGTGTGGGAACGTTTCGAGTGCAGAGAATGTCAGTTTATCCAAAGATACAATGACTTTTGTTAACGTCTCTTTCTTCCCTTCTTTTAACAGCATGCTCTTGTCTGCAGTTTTGTTCCCCTTGTATCCAGTTCATGTTCACATTGTTTTAAGAGTATCCTTGGTGTTTTAAAGCTCTGAATAAGATAGGGTCGTATTTGTTTTTTGTTTTGGTTTCCTTGGTAGCCTTTACCTCTGCATTTCTTTGGATCCCACAATGGGCTGGAAGCCACTGCTGGACTTGTTCTGGTTTTGTGGACAGAATGCTGATGTTTTTATTTTATCTTATTTATTTTTATGTGATGATGTTCTGTTTGAAGAATAAGATGACTTGGACAGCTGGTTCTGAGTCTGTACATATGAGTAGGTTTTATTTCGTTAAACTGGACCACTGGGAGTGGACACAGTTGAAAGCATGCTTGTGCCTCTTCTCTGTAGTCGAGGTAAGCTGTCAATGCCGCTGTTGAGTGTGTATTGCGATTTAGTTATGTATGCTCATTGACCCACTTATTTAGCAAAACCATATGTAGACACACGTAAGACTCAGCTACTGTTTGATACTTGTCAGCATTACATGTTCTCTGTTCACTCTGAATGTAAGGCGCTGTAAACTATACAATTGACATCCCATAGAGTGCCAACGATTTCGGGAGGAGGGGGAGCATTAGGAGTGGACACTAGTCTTTCTTATCCTCAGATGAGGATATACAACTTGAAAACAATCTTGTAGCAGGGCTGGCCAGGCCCATAGGTTTGGGTGGCAGTTAGTATGGTAAGAGAGCTCCGAAAAGGGGGAGATAGGGCACTGTTCTTCTGTTCCGGCAGTTTTTGCAGCATGCTTTGTTCCAGACGTACTAGTGATACCTTTCATTTGAGGTAAACAAGGCAAGCCGAGTAGCGAGGGTACAAGCTGCATGGGGAACACGTGGTCTCTAAAATAAAGCTAAAATGTGTGCCATGGAGTCTAGGAACTTTATACTTGGCCTCAATTGGCTGTGATTGACATCTCTCTCTCTCTCTCTTTCTCTCTCTCTCTCTCTCTCTCTCTCTCTCTCTCTCTCTGTGTGTGTGTGTGTGTGTGTGTGTGTGTGTGTGTCTGCCTGTCTCTTTCTATTACATTATTGTTTAAAAAGACGAATATGTGTCATTAAAAGGTCAGAGATGCCGAGACTGACCAGTTCTCTATTTTCTCCACTAACTATTGAAACTGACAGCAGACTGTCTAGGTATTTGTAGTGGTGGTCTAAACAGCAAAATCATTGACAGGCTGGCATTATGGCATCGGTTCTGCATAGATCTTGCACATGTAAGCTGTCAGAGACTTGCTAATAACAACATTTAGCGATGTCAATTATGAACACCAGGACACTTGTGGGCACTTGTACACTGCTCTGAAAGACTAAACTTGTGGGCACTTGTACACTGCTCTGAAAGACTAAACTTGTGGGCACTTGTACACTGCTCTGAAAGACTAAACTTGTGGGCACTTGTACACTGCTCTGAAAGACTAAACTTGTGGGCACTTGTACACTGCTCTGAAAGACTAAACTTGTGGGCACTTGTACACTGCTCTGAAAGACTAAACTTGTGGGCACTTGTACACTGCTCTGAAAGACTAAACTTGTGGGCACTTGTACACTGCTCTGAAAGACTAAACTTGTGGGCACTTGTACACTGCTCTGAAAGACTAAACTTGTGGGCACTTGTACACTGCTCTGAAAGACTAAACTTGTGGGCACTTGTACACTGCTCTGAAAGACTAAACTTGTGGGCACTTGTACACTGCTCTGAAAGACTAAACTTGTGGGCACTTGTACACTGCTCTGAAAGACTAAACTTGTGGGCACTTGTACACTGCTCTGAAAGACTAAACTTGTGGGCACTTGTACACTGCTCTGAAAGACTAAACTTGTGGGCACTTGTACACTGCTCTGAAAGACTAAACTTGTGGGCACTTGTACACTGCTCTGAAAGACTAAACTTGTGGGCACTTGTACACTGCTCTGAAAGACTAAACTTGTGGGCACTTGTACACTGCTCTGAAAGACTAAACTTGTGGGCACTTGTACACTGCTCTGAAAGACTAAACTTGTGGGTACTTGTACACTGCTCTGAAAGACTAACTTTTTCCATTTTACTGACTTGCTGTAGACGCTGTCATTCTAAATGCCATCCAATCGTTGGTACAGATAGCCTAAGCGCCTCCACATTTTATCGAGGAAGCTACAGCCCCTCTGGACCGTCGCAGCGCCCCCTAGGCGCGATGGCATCCACTTGGGTAAACATTGCTTTAGGAGAATATAACTATGTTCTTATATGTAATAGAACATGCCGGGTATGATAACTCAGTCATTACACACTGACATATGAGTCTACGCGAAACAGAAATCATACTGTTGAGACATTTGGGGCGCAACAGGCTGTTAGTTTCTAGCACCCAACCTGATAATATTGCACGAGCCATCGTTATTCTCCAGAACATTTGATTGTACCAGTTTAGCTGAGTCTTTGAAGGTGCAGATGGCTAGGCCACATTCGGAGTATGAAGGCTGGTAGAAGCCTTGAGGTCGACCTTGTGAATAAATTGCAGAAAAGCAGAAGATGCCTGAGTCGGTCTCTGCCACAATTTACAGATACCTGTAAACGTGACGTACTATAGACTGTGCGGGCTGTCCCGCACCCCCCACCCCTCCCCCTCCCTTTTTCCATCCCTACACCACCTCTCACTTCCTCATGTTTCATGTGTCCCTGAATGACAGTAATAAAATATAAGAATTAAATAAAACAACGTAAAATACCTTAAATATTATTTTTTTCGGGAATAGTGAGAACGAAAATTAGAATGAAGAAAGAAAGAAAGAAAACAGAAGCCATTAGCTAGGAATATACTCCGTTCGACGAGATAAAATATCACGCGCCAGGCAGGCAGTTTTTCCGCACACATGTAACACATCCGGGTACTTTCGCCGTGCTATTTTTAGCGCAGGACAGAATTTAGCTAAGGAGTGTTCGCATACCGTCTTAACCCCGCCACCACCTCGAGGTTGTTACTTCCCAGCCGTAACTGTCTGGGTCACAGCGAGTCGAGACAGGAAGTAGCAAGGGAGTTAAAATGTAGCAAGAAAATTTGTGTAAAAGTAGTTTTACAGTAGCCTCATTCGCAGAAGGGAGCACTGGTGCAATGGCGGCCATTAACTCCAGCGTGGTTGCACGTTAAATATCTTCATCTTACCCAGTCTCCTTTTCTGTAAAGCTATACCAGCTCAAAATGTTGAATCATGCGTATGAATTTGTATTTTTGTCATTTCCATGTTTGCAGTTTGTAATCGCACTCTCCGTGGAATGTTTTTACCATAGTAAACTTTCCTTTATTGGTTTTTATCTGTCATTCTTATTTAATTTTCTTCCCTTCTTTGTTGTTTCGTTGTGCCATTTTCGTCTTTCCTGTCTTTCATTTGTTTGCTGCATTCTTTTCGGCCCTTTTTTCCCCCACCACATCTCGGGGAGATTTCCTAGGGAATTCCATGTAAAGTCCAATAGTATAGGAGTGTTAGGGTATTAAATAAACACCAACTAACCCAAACACCCTTTCCCCTATAATATTGAACTTTCCCAGAAATTCCATATAAAATCTCGGAGTCCCGGAGATGCGAAATAAAATAAAAGAACCGTCTCCTCTTAATTTATCCATGTTTTTATATTTTATGTAGTTTTCTTTCGTTGCGCTCTTTTTTCAGTACAAATCATTTCGTCTCTCTCTTTCTCTCTCTCTCTCTCTCTCTCTCTCTCTCTCTCTCTCTATTTCTCTCTCTCTCTCTCTCTCTCTCTGATATACTGTTTTATGATTAGGCCAAGGAAGTTAACAGATGGAATAAAGATGTTGGTAGTGAAATGATTCCACCAAACATGTCTACAGAAAGTTGCGGTGTCCCCTGTGATCTAACAGCTGGTACCTTACATGTTCTATTGACCCCACCACTCAACATTCGTGTACGATACACCATTGTTGGTGTTCCAAGTTGCAAATAGGTGCTGCCAGTGCAGACCGATTTCATCTTCTTTAATATGCAAAACTTCGATATCAGAACTCAATTCTGGATGTTAGATTCCCCCCCCCCCCCCCCCAAAAAAAAAAAAATCTCTGTCCTTATCCATCTCAAAATTACTCTCGGCTTTTCCTATCTTTCACCCTTGCCATTTCCTTCGGACGTCCTCGTCACCCCCTCCCCCACAACATATGTGTTTCCCATTTCATTGCCTGTTTAGCAAATTCTCTGCTGCTTCTCGCTATAATGCGCCCAATATAGTGCCATCTTCTTTGTCTAATAACTATTAAAGCAAACGGTCGTCCATATGTTTTTTCTAGTACCCTCCATCAAGTTTAACAAGAAAAGTACAAATGAAGGAGCCTATTTGCACGGACAAATCAGAACTTGATGGGCCATGTGTTCAAAAGCAGTCTGCCCGTCTATATATCCCATGATGCTTTCCCAGTACCCATTTTAGGTTGGGTTTATCAGAGCCTTTTTAATTACGTTTCGATAAAAAGGAACCAACAATCTACATACAGATAAGTCGGATTTGTAAAACAGTCGTGCACGCAGCACTCAGGTTCTGGAACAAAATACTATCTAAAGTCTAGAACTTTCCGCTGGAGTTTACAGTCGGTGAAGAAGATCTAGTAACAAGCCATATACGAGAAACAACTATCACCAAACATTTTACCTTAAAAAAAATGCATTTGACACAAAGCAACACTGCATACGTTCATTAGCTACTCCATACATCACCAACAATTTACAAGAGAATTCCTTTTTTTTTTATAACCCCCCCCCCCCCCACCCCCTTTTCCATATTTGTGTTTTCCTGCGCCGCAGGATCGCACCCTGGAGGATTAATATCTCATGGGGGAGAACCTGTTCAACAGTACAACACGGTTATATTGTTGTACCAAGTATCCTGCAGTCCACTGTGGGTTAGTGAACATGGGGATGTTTGAAAACAATTTGCAAGTTAGTGGGTCAAGATAAGAAGTGACGACCCGCGAATGCTGACTGAGCTGGGTAAATCATTTGTTTGTGACTGAGTTTGATACATCATGAGCCGTGTAACTGATACAGTTGTGTTACATTGAAAGCAAGCAATAAGTGTAAAATTTGCGTACTTACCGCAGCCCGGGCTGTGTCGGATAATCCTAGAAGCAACAGCGCACATAGAAACTTGAAGTCTCCATCACGTATTTGTCTATGCCTCATCATGGGGTGCGAGTCCCTTTACCCTCCTATCCCTCTAGTATTTTCCTGAAATTCAGTAGAATGAATACTGAACTAAATACTAAACTAGTCCTATAAAATCATTTCTGTCCTCTGTGCTTTTGTTATCCAACTCTAGAGGCAGAGAATTTTAACTTTTTATTCCACGAACAGTAAGATTTGCCTTATTCCTCCATCCTGTCGACCAATGAAGGAACCTCCTTGCCATCAAAGAATGCTGACTGGGTATGCAACTTCTGTAAGGGACTACTTTCTACTGAACGATAAAGAACTTTGCATATAAATAAATCCAATGATAACATAATTGAATTTAAATTTTATGTAAACAAGATGACACAGTATAACACGGAAATATGACAGATTTTTAAAGTACAAAATAAATTTATTAAAAAACACACGAGGGTACTATTTTTCCACGCGCTATCAGCATTCTTATCCGAGTGAAGTCTGCAACCCTTACCGTCACTAGGGCTACTGGCAGGCGTTCAGCTAAATTTATGACCAGTGAAAAGGCGTTATACTGTTCATGAATATTAATTTTCACTTATTTATTCTCCACGAAGTTGAAATAATTAAAGAAAGGAAAAGAAACAAGTAGATACTTAACACATTTACACGCCAGAGTTAGCTCACATAGTACAAGACACTTTTCTATGAAGTTCTGAGCATCTTTAGTTAAGGTAATGAGTCACCCTAGGGAAGATGGGTGGGGCGAAGATTTTAAGTGCGATAGCTCACTGAGTAAAAAGATTTTCAATGTTTCTTTCTTTTCAGTACTGAAAGTAGATCATGACTTAAGTATTAGTTGTCATTCCCTGAGTTAAACAGGAATAGACAGTTGAAATCACGAGTACTGATTTCCTGTGAATAAAGATAAACCTCATTCATAACATTAAAATAACGGTGCTCTTTATGGCTACCTTTGATGCGCGGGAGTCGAGCACGTACTTAGGCTCCGCCCACTCGAATCTGCATCTACAGGAGCTGAATTCATCCGCCGCTAAATGCCAACACCATATCGCCCGAATTCTGGAAAAGGGTGTCTTGGGAAGATCTGTGTGTTTTGTGTTTAGCTGGATTGTTTGAAAAGGAAAAATAGAATTAAATGTTGGGCAAGAAATAAGAACTTGTTGTAACTTTAGGGGCTGAATTTATTTCAGCCAGGCAACCAGCCCGTAGAATTTAGGGCCGTGGCAGGCTGTAGTTGCAGGAATCCAGGATCGTATGAGGCTGTGTTGTGAAGGCACCAGAAAGTCTGGTGCCTCAATTTGTTGTAATCTTCGGTCATCGAATCAGACACTAAACAGCAGAAGTTACAGCAGAAGGCGAGCATGCGCCATGTTCCCGTGGTAAGTAAACACTTTTTATAAGTTTCATTTAAAAGAGGAAATGATAATCAGCCAGTAGACTTATTTGTACAAGTCTGCAGTCTATATGACCACTCTTATGAATAGAAAACAATGCAACTGTCTGCCCTAATTTTTGTCGACGCAGCAAATTTATAACAATACAATTATCTTATAAATAACCCCCCTCCACCCCCCCCCCCCCCAACTCCTCTTTTACACTGTATGAATATTCTGTATTTCACAAAAGTGTATATTTATCTTAACGGTAAGATATTTTTTTTATGTTCTATCTCAGCCCTGTATAATTTCCTTTATTTAACTAATTCATTTGTCATTGTTTTCCTTCTCAGGCAACTGTATGTCGCATTTATAGTTCTGGCGTGTTCTTTGATTAATGGCTCATCTGCGGTGAGTACACTGGATGAAGTCCATCATTCTTGTGTTGTCTGTGAAAGTTGTATATTGCCACTTATGTCTGTTATTTAAAAAAAAAAAAAAAGTAAATAATAACTTCTTTAGCGTGTTACTGAGCTGTAATTTGGCTATTTAAATAGTTTGTCCACCACTCAAATCTCCAAGTAGATCGACATTAAAACAGTGGGCTTACAAAAGAAGTAAAGAGCCAGACTTTTTCTTGCTGGCACGAGTTTATGAAATCAAGAGAAAATGGCGGAGATGGCTTCCAGTGTTGGGTGGGCATGCGATAGGTGGCGCTGCATATTTTACTCTAGGAAATGGATATATTTTCTGCATTGCACATTCCGATATAGAACAGACTGCTTAGAATGAAACTCTCAAAGTATATTGCCACTATTAGTTTCTACTACTACAATGATATGTAAAATTCAAAGCGGTAATTACAATTTAATTAACTTTTTTTTTCGGGGAAATTTTGCTTTTAAATATGCAGACTTGTTTCTTGCTTCCGTATTTTTAGAATCATTATTTTTTTAGTCAGTTATTACGACTGCCTGAGAATCCGAACATCATTATAACGACCAGCAGCTAAACGTTTCTATAGCAACCATGTGTTAACAACTTCACAGAGTATCAGAACACTCAAAAGTACAATTGAAGCATTAGAAATCATATGCTCATGAAAAACTATTGTGTCAAAAGAACGGAGTTCGAAAAAAAAAAAAAAACACATAAAAATACTAACTTGTAAAAGATACAGAATACAGAAAGTAGATTAGTTAAGTAACATTGAGGGGGAAAGGGGGTGGGGGGGGGGGGGGGCGATCAGCTGCCTCTGTTTGAATAACATTAAGGTAATTTTAACTTTTTCAAAACCAGGCACTTTTACTTTAGTATAGATCATTTTAAACTAATAACAGTTACACCTACAATTTGTTAAGCAAAATAGGTTAAAATAAAATTGGAATTGGGTGGTAAAACAACTCAATAAAACAGCTTGAGTTAAAAAGCGTAAAACGCAAGTTTTACAAACGCAAGTTGCTTGGTACCGAATACGTTAAAGCAACACAGGAATATATGAAAAGATGGATTGCTAATATCGCGGCTGTTCTACGGGTGTGAAGTCTTGCCAGAGTGAGCCCCGTCTGTGGTACAAGATAGGAAACGTGAAAGCTCCCACAGTCTGAGCGACGTGTGTGGTACAAGATAGGAAACGTGAAAGCTCTCACAGTCTGAGCGACGTGTGTGGTACAAGATAGGAAACGTGAAAGCTCCCACAGTCTGAGCGACGTATGTGGTACAAGATAGGAAACGTGAAAGCCCCCACAGTCTGAGCGACGTGTGTGGTACAAGATAGGAAACGTGAAAGCCCCCACAGTCTGAGCGACGTGTGTGGTACAGGATAGGAAACGTGAAAGCTGCCACAGTCTGAGCGACATGCCTGGTAAAATGGGAAAGCCCACATTGTTCCAGTTCATATTAACTAGGGCTTGTTTATTTCCGGAAACCCTCACGTGTGACAATAAGCAACAACAACAATTTGTTTTGGAAACCAGAAATGCTTATTCACTGACAGCCTCCTTCAAGTTCTGGTTGTTCGTCCACTTCTGGACTTGAGTTTTGCCCCAGATCATGAGCTCTACGTGCACATCCGTTTTTTTAGATATGGCTTAATTTTAAGTAGACTGTTGGTTTCTAGTCTTTTATTCAGATGCACTCTGACTTCAAGAAAAAAAAAAAAAAAACAACATCCAGCATTATTCGATTTAAAAAAAATAAATGTTAGAGCATCAGTATGTTTAAACCCCCCCCCCCCCCCCCCCCCGCCCAAAATGATTTTCTCTAATTGGGGTTGCAGAACCCCCACAGAAAGTAAGGGAATCACGATGTGGGGGTAATAGGTACAACACAATTATTAAAATATTAGAATATTGAATTGAGAATCGACATCACAGCACTCGGGACACTCCCATAAGTGCTCATTCCCCATCTTCAGCAGCAAGCGAAGAGTCCCAGTTCCGATGGTACCAGTAACAGTCTGATTGTATATCCGTCTTATCCTTCTCCTGAGTGTTGAGCATCGGTCACAAATATTAATAACGTCCACTATAGTTTATGAAAAACCAGCTGACTCGGTGGCCGCTGGCCTGCCGGCTTGGGTTCGAATCAGGGTCGGGTGGATTCAAATACAAATTTACCTTGGCTACCATTTGGCTCCAATTTGAAATAGTACCAGGAAATGTTTTGGAGAGTAAAGGCAGTCGGCGTGATGTTGATCAGATGTCCCATCGACTATAAAATATCCTTCCATGCAAGCGTCGTATCGGACATACAGTATGATGCAAGACTCATAATATTATAGATTTATGGGAACTCGACCTGAGTCAACAGTCAGGCACTATATGCAGTGTCATTTTTTTATTTGAACTGTTAAATTGGATTTCATTGTCATTGCAAAGAATCAAGAAAATTGTATTAAAAAAGAGCTTGCTTTACGAAATTGTTAATTTCTTTTGTAAAAGGGCGATTTTCATTTGAAAAAAAAAAAAAAAAAGTTAATTTAATTTGCTAGGAGTAATTCGATTTGCAAAAGTGTGAATTTTATTTGCAAAAGGATTCAAGGCTCTCCTTTAAATAACGGTCGCTAGCTGGAAGGCGACGGTCGCTTAGTCGGAGTTCACTCCCTTGGCTGCAGTGCAATTACGGAGCGGACAAGTCACGAATCAAAACACAAAGTGACTTCGACATGGCTGCTAGAGCTAGACCACGCGCTACGACTGACATTAGCGACCGCGGTCTTGCGACGCAAGACTTAGTGACCGTAGATGTGAGACCTGCGGATCTGTGTGTCGTAATGAGCGATACGCTTGCGTGGTTTCCGTGATGTGTTACCCTAACCCTACCCCTAACCCAAACCCTACCCCTAACCCTAACCCAAACCCTAAGCCTAACCCTAGGATGACAGTAACTATCTCATTTTGTTTCGTTCCCTCTTTTCCACTCCGTAATTGCACTGCAGCCAGGGGACTGAACTTAGACTAAGCGGCCGTCGCCTTCAGCTAGCGACCGTTATTTAAAGGAGAGCCGGATTCATGTTGATTCCTACAATGATGAAACTGACTTGCCAATCTTGTAATAAAACAGTGGAACCTCAGTTCTAGGACGCCTCTGTTTCGGGACAGTTCGGTTTCCGAACAACTAACCGCCCGTCACATGTTCATTTGCTTTCACCGAATGCTGCCAGTGGGGAATAATCCTTCTCCTGCAAACTGCCTTCTGTCCATCTTGTCCATTAAATTGTTTATCTAGTCCCCTACCCTGTCTTGCACCTGGCAGAACTGTTTACAGAACGGAAGACCCGGATTAAGACCAGTCTAGAAGTAGACGTACAACGCAAGAATTACCGCCAGAATTTACCGTGCAGAAGAAGCTACGTCAGCACATAATTTTCTCGCAGAGTATTTGTCAGTAGCAGGAGTGGCCGCAGATTTGGTTTAGCCTCGCATTTAGCCATTTAAAGGCGAGTGCATGCGGATTCAGCCACTCTCTAGCAACCGGAGGGAGTGGTCACCACTTGAAACATATATTTTAACGGTGTGAAATATTTTATCACCAAAAGTAAACTGGTAATTCAAAAACTAAAAAGCAATAAACAAGTATATGTTAAAACTGAGAATATTTGCTTGGCGAAGTGGTTAAGTTGTTTGCTATCCTCTCTAAAGGTTGTGGGTTCGGTTCTAGACCTCGTCGTTCCGTTTGCAAGTGCATGTTTTTCAGAGATCTAAGCTTTTTTTTTAAATTATCTTTATACGAGATCTAGTTAAGACTTTACCCTAACGGTTGTTGCCTGGGGACCATAAGATATAATATTTGGTGCAATATTGTCAATCCTTCGTCGGTAAACTCTCTTTATATGTTGTTAGCATTGTCATTCGACATCCAGCACGCAATGATTCTTACTGCATAGGAAGTCTATATGTTATAAAGTAGAAATGAAAACATTTGAAGGCGATTTTAACGCGCGGACCTGATCTAGTGGATTAAAGGTTACGAAATTCTCTCCTGACTCGTGTAGTCTTGGTTGAATTCACAGTGTGATTTGAATATTATAATCAACAGTAACAGTGTGGGGCACTACCTCTGATCATAAGGCAGTGGATCGAACAGCCAACCAGCCTTCTGGGACCATGGCAAACAAATTGGAGGACCCGTATTCACGAGTTTGTTACTCTTTTTAAAAATCTTCTCCACAAGTGTGTTCTAACCAGAACCATCGTCTGTGTCTCGCCTCTGATTCCCTAGATAAACAATTCAGATGACCCGTGTGTACGTTTTTCTCCTTCTTCTTCTCCTTGTACCATTACGCGTGTCGAGGGAGGTAGAAAATTCTGGTTGTTCTCGATCTTCTGGTCACCTCAGCCAAGGATACTTGATACCGTTGTAGAGTCGCTTATGCTATCTCTCCGGGTTCTCAATTATGTGAAAAGTAACCTTCCTAAAAGCAAGGTCTCGACATAGAGTCGTTGAATAACCGTTTTACACAACTGACGCATGCGGGCTTGTGGTACTAGACAATGATTTGTATAAACTCGGGACTTGGTGGGTGGTGCTGGTCGCCTTTACTTCCATGATATTTCCGGGTATTCATTCTATATGGATGCCTTAGGTCAATTACAAAATTCCGTCTTAATGTGGATTCGAAGCCAAAACCCTCGGGAGGACAGGCAAGCGTCTTACCACTGCCCTACGACAACTCTCTCCATTTGACATAATTAAAGTCATTTCTCGTTTCTGTTAAAAATAAGTCATACAAAACATGTTTTTAAAAAAAGTATTTAACAGATATAATTTTTATCAAACCATATTGATTGAATGTGGGTTGTTGTCTAAGGTATAAACTGAGCAATGGAAATTGTATGTGTGTTTGTCTTGAGCACGCGTTGAGCTGCGCAATGCCGGAAACCGAAGAGGTATCATTAACTTCCGGTTTATATTTGGGATTTCCTTCTGGTTACACGCCCTTGCACACAAGATGGAAGGATAAAGCAATTGTCAAAAGACAGCCACGTAGAACAACAGCCTAATAGAGGGATGACTGTGGGTTATACAGACCAATAGTCTGCTAGAGATGTCAGCTTCGCCTTCAATGGTCTCGCGTTCCCTTCCCTCACGACCGGCTCCAACCATGGTCAAACTTTAGTACATGGCCAAACAGTATGTAATAGCTACAGTCGGACGTGCCTTCCCTGAAGAAAGCGCCATACTTTATGAACTGGAGTGAACATTGTAAGATAACATGTAATATTACTTGACTTGTAAAGCTGAGTAATGATGATGATGATAATGATGATGATGATGGTAGTGATAAAGATGATGCAGTTGAAGAAAACACTGGCATTTAAAGACCTTCTTGAAGAATACTTACTGAAAGGAAAGACTAATGGCAAGTAAACAAGAGATAAATAGTGATACAAGTGGGGGGAAAATATAACCGTGAGACCTGATAACAGCAGTCTGGGAGTGTGTATAGCCAGGATGAGAAACAGTGGGTTAAAGAATAACTGCAGCTAACGCTTATTGCGAAGACAACACTTGATTGAGTAGAAATATCAGGGAAAGATATAAAACCAAACGAACAGTAGATCAGCGAGCTTCACAATATAACAAACACAAATGAAAAGTGAACGTTGCGACTACAAAGCGTTTACCAGCACATACATAAATAAAACAAAACCACACGTATACACACAAATCACTTAACTGACGTATTCCTGAAGCAGCCACGTTGATGTCTTGAGAGACTTTGAAACATATTTCATCAGTCATATGCTCAACCTGCAGTGCATTGTCTCGCTTAATGTAGTTCCATAGTGCATCAATGGTTAGTGGCAGTCCCAACTTCACAATGAACGGTTTATCTCTATAACTGCTCAGTCCAAGTGCCAGCGAAAGCCACTTAGCGTTACCATTGCAGTTTTTGTTGCGTTTTGCCTGTACATCCGTTTTACATACTGGCTGATTTGTTTGCAGACAAAACTTCTCAGACAGATGCACTCTGACTTTGAAGAAAACACCCCTAATCATCATCATGGCTATTATCATCCAACCCGCTTTGTTATATCCAACTTCTTGATTTCTGACATGGAGTTCAGCCAGCATTGTTTTTTTACCTTTCCCAAAAATGTTCTTCCTAATGTTTTTCCTGGATGTCCTCTTTTCCCTCTCTTCAGATCGATTGTTTCTCATTTCAGTGCCTGTTGTAAATTTTTGTTGTTGTTGTTCAGAGCGTTTCGCTGATCTCCTCACTTTTTTTGAATTAATCCCATTTTATGTTCATGGTTTTTCTCAGACATTTATTTTCAAACGCATTTAACTTCCGTTCGTCTTTGGTGGCTCTCTAACTTTCACTGACATGCTAGAATGGAAATAACATTAAATGAAGATTCGTAGTTTGACCTTAAAGCTGTGTATATCGACTTTTGTGAGATGTTTGTGTGTGTGTGTGTGTGTGTGTGTGTGTGGGGGGGGGGGGTAATAGTGGGTCTATTCCCTTTCCCCAATAGTGACTCTTGCAAAGTAATCTTCTTCGCGTCCACCGGCTGTAAACTCCGGTGGAAGGTTCTGGCTGCTCGACCACCTCTGGACATTGGTCTTGTTCCAGAACCCCCAAATGTACATTGACTTTCAGTTCGACACTATCTAAACTAGGAAGTGTCCTGGGCAGTAAATGAGAGCGGTGTTATGTTGACCACAGCATCACCGACTGCCGATTGGTCCATAAAAGTATGAGTCTAGCATCATATGCCAGATAGGCACTGGCGTGAAAACTGATCCAGGAATTGTTTAACTGACTGACTGACTGACTGACTTTCTACCCCACTAGGACATCACACAAGCGATAAACACCCGATGACACAAAGCACCACCATGTGGATGAGGATCACCGTGGATAGGTCCCAGAAACCGCGTTCAGACAATTGGCCATATTTATGGCCGGGCTATATTGCGGCCCCTGGCAAAAGCCAGGGTGGGGCTTCAAATGACAAAAATTTCGTCCTGTAAAGGACGTCTGGTCTATATAGGAACAGGAATTGTTTACTGCAGTGATTCCCCGGGAAGCCGCGACCTCTTCATAGGGGCGCCGTAAAATATTCGAAGAAACACGAGTTTTTTTTTTTTTTTTTTAAATCTCTTACACACAAAGTCATACTTTTACTTAGGTTAGGGTTTCGTGGAAAATTTGTAATTAACAAAGAGGCGCCACGACTAAGAACAGTGTGGGAAACACTGATTTTCTGTAACGTATCAACTGACTGTGGTAGAAAAAAGAGGAATTATTTCCCTTGAAAAATATATATTTGATTCGCTGACTATAAAAACAATTAAAAGCGAACTTAATAAAGACTTTAAAAAAACACATAAAATCCCAAATATGCAATCTCTTAACTGGATAATTGGGTGTGTGTAAATATAATGTTAACCAAAGGAAACTTTATATATTAGTTGTGATTTTTGGCATAAATTTTGCATATATTAGCAGACAACTCTCCTCAGCCATCAATGTTTACGTCTTCAGTAAGTCACTAACACGTGATATATGAATGTCCCACTTTATGTGTGTGTCAAACACCGAGTTCAGAGGTCAGAGGGAGGCTCACAAATATAATTACCAGATTTTGGAACCACTCCCTATTTTTCTTCGTCTACACATCATCCCCTCCGCCGTCACTGATACTGCAGCTCACCAAGACACGGCAGACACAGAAGGTATGCACGTGCTGCCCTGGTTTTCGTGCGCCTCCACTCTATATTTATCTGTCTCAATCTGCTTGCCTTGCAGTCTGTGCTCCCAGCTCTGTTGGTCGGGTTACACTTACGTGCTTCTGCGATCATCAGAAAGTACCGTAGCAACATATTATTTCTTCCTACACTGAACTGCAAGTTGACTTAGTTAGCAACAGTAGGCCCAGTGTCCCATTATAACTGTGTGATACGGTGAAGCAGGCTTTCTGGGATTTGCTCCTGTTTGCTTCTCGTCCATGAGATATTAATCCTACAGAATATAGCTCGTGAGGAGGAAATCAAAAAATGACACAGATCTGTCTGTTTTGATTAGTGTCACCGTTGACCGCCTTCCGTAGCACTTTACCGGCAGATCTAGCATTTCCTGCCTCTGTCGATCCTTGCCTCTTCGATGGTAGTCACGTCCACTATCTTTTTCTTTGTAATACAAAGTATAGGTAGTAAAGCCACTCTTATATTGGGACAACATTACCCACCTAGTGCTGATTGGTCTGAAAAAATATGGGACGCTCTGCCCATATACCCGATGCGCCTTAGGCGTAATAAGGGATCTTTACTTTACTTTTACTTTATATTGGGACAACTGAAATTATTTTTGTATTTATGTATGTATGTATAAAGAGAGAGAGAGAGAGAGAGAGAGAGAGGAGAGAGAGAGAGAGAGAGAGAGAGAGGAGAGAGAGAGAGAGAGAGAGGAGAGAGAGAGAGGAGAGAGAGAGAGAGAGAGAGAGAGAGAGAGAGTGAGGAGAGAGAGAGAGAGGAGAGAGAGAGAGGAGAGAGAGAGGGAGAGAGAGAGAGAGAAGGGAGAGGAGAGAGAGAGGGAGAGAGAGAGAGAGGAGAGAGAGAGAGAGAGAGAGGAGAGAGAGAGAGAGAGGAGAGAGAGAGAGGAGGAGACGAGAGAGAGGACGAGAGAGAGAGGAGAGAGAGAGAGAGAGAGAGAAGAGAGAGAGATAAGGCGAGAGAGAGGAGAGAGAGAGAGGAGAGAGAGAGAGGAGAAAGAGAGAGAGAGAGAGGAGAGAGAGAGAGAGAGGAGAGAGAGAAGAGGAGAGGAGAGAGGAGAGGAGAGAGAGACGGAAGAGAGAGGAGAGAGAGAGAGAGAGAGAGAGAGAGAGAGAGAGAGAGAGAGAGAGAGAGAGAGAGATAAGGCGAGGGGAAGATTATTGAGAGCCGTTTGTCTTGTTCTTCTTCTTGGCGTTCATTAGCCATCAACTCTGGTGGAAAGTTCTCTTTGTTCGTCCAATTCTGGACTACAGTCCTGATTCAGAACCTGAGTGTTGCTTGTGCATCCGTTTTACAAATGTTACTCATTTGTATGCAGACTGATGGTTCCTTGCCCCTCAGGCAGATGCACTCCGGCTTTGAAGTAAGCTCCAAATAAGTCGACTCTCACAACATGCTTAGTGGGTAGGCAGTAGGTCTATTCTTGTTTTCCCCATAATAAGGCCCCAGAACCCACACGGAAATGAGCTTTTTATCAGCTCATGAACGGTTCTTACTATATTCGGAGAAGCCTGGTCGCCAGTATAATCTGCAAGGCACTAGATCATGATTGTGATGAAATAAATAAATATGTGTGTGTGACTCAGTCTACCTATCTTGCAGTCTATACTCCAAGCTCTGTACTTCTGTGATCATTATCAGGCGCCATGTCAAAAGATGGCGATCTGATTTCTTCAAAAGCATATGCCATTTTTTGTTGTTGTACCCCAACGGTCTTTAGTACTTCTTTACCAATCCATCCAGCATTTCTTCGTTCTGGCCATCGCCGCCTTTTTCACCCTGTAGTTTATGGGTGGCGTTGACGTAACAGGGCAACCACAGTTAAGTTAAATGTTTGAGTAAATACAGCAGATAATGTTTAAGTGAATAATTGTGTATGGTCCACAAATGATGCTATAGATATCAATCAACACAGCCCTTGGCAGAAATTGTTACCAAATGTTAGTCCGTGATGTGAGTCACTGGTTTTCATGTCTCTCCGCCGCTTCTGTCTCGTGTACTGGCAAAACAATGTAAGTGCATATATTGTTTCATCCCATGACTTCAGAAGCCCAACAACCTTTCTTTATTTATCACTATGCCTCTCGTTTCCTCCAACATTCAGTTATCACGACGTAGTCCTCTTTTCTCACTCTGAAAACGTGCCCAAAGAATGTGTTTATTCTTTGCTCCTGATAAGAAAAATCAGTTTTGTTCGTAATTTTTTTTCAATGTTATCTTCCCTATATTAGGTTTTTTTTTTTTCTGAAATCTGCATAGGGAGTTTTTGTCATTTGTCTACCGTAGTGTCTCTAATGCACACCGACTTACCGGTTGTCTTTTATAAGTTTTTAAACTGGTTCTTCTGGTCCCATGATATATTCTTCATCTTAGCTTTTACCAGCTGTAAACTCCTGCGGAAAGTTATGTCTGTTTATCCAGTTCTGGACTTTGGTATAGTTCCGGTATTTGGGTGTTGCATGCACATCCGCTTTACAGATCTGACTTGTGTGTGTGCAGACTTCTCGTTTCTTACTTCTCAGGCAGATGCATTTCGACCTCGAAGGAAACGTTAATGACAGAGAAGTAAAATCTACACATGAGAGATGAATGGTCGTAGACGACGAGGCAGACCAAGAAAACGATGGAGAGATAATATTTAATTATACCTGCAAACACTTGCTGTCATCAACTGGAAAGAGAAGGCCAGCCAGAGAGATGAATGGAGGCGGGTGATATCTGCAGCAATGAGCCTCAAGTGCTCGGAATGCTGGCTAGAAAGTAAATTAAGGGATCCCTTTCCACGCTTTCAGGCGTATTGGGTGTATAGGACTAGTCCAGTATTTTATAGATCAAACGGGTGATATAGTCAGCATCATACCAGTCGCCTTTATTTCCCAGGACTGTATCTGGTACCCATTCAAGGCTGGGTAGACCTGGGATCCAAGGTCATTTTTGAAAAAAGTCGGCCTCCATTATGACCAGAACCCACGACCTTCTGATCTGGAGGCGAGCGCCTAGCCGTTAGACCACGACGGCTTCCTCCCCGACTGGAAGCCTGTTTAAAAGATGACCGCACAGAGGTGTAGATAGGTCTTGACCAGTCTAAGCCTAGTGCACCACACGTTTGGTTCCGTGGCATGGTTGAGAAGATTACAGACAAGGCGGATTTAGAGAAAATGGTTGGAGTCGCTGAGAAAATCTCGTCTCAAAGGAATTAGTTAAATGTTTGTGTCAGGACTCTCTGGGGTGAAACGGAATTGTCGAGCGGATTGGCTTGCTGGCAGGGCCACATGTCATCATCATCATCATCATCAGATGCCTTGTCGACTGGCGTGGGCGATCATGCCTCTCCATAATCCACGATCTCCTGCAGCATGTATCAGTTCGCGTGCCGACACACCTCCATGCCATGCAACAAGACTGTCAAGAATCTTCTCTCGTTGTCTGCCGGGCCACATGTAGGTAAAGGAAAAGCATTTGCCCGGACCGACATTCTCAACGTTCTCAAGGAGGCAGGACGAGAAGATAATACAGAAAACCACTTTGAATCGGCAACGCTCAAAAACTACAAGAACTTCAGGTCAAAAAAGGTGTTACCAGACATGAACACTATACAGTAGCGAAGAAAAAATTGTAAACCAACACATAACTGATATTATTAGTCGCCTCACGCTGAGAGATATGCTGAAGGTGGGATCCGAGCTCTTATGGACTTGTCCGATGTGCAGTGAGCATAATCTGTCGATTAACTAACTAACCAACTAACTAACTAACCAATTAACTAACTAACCAACAAGCGTGTGGTTCAGCTCCTCTGTATCCCTTTCACGCTTTAGAAGACATTGGCTGCGATAACACTTATACCTTCTCTGTGATCACACAGTTGGATTATGTCGATGCTACCTGCATTATTTTTGTCAAGCTGTTTTCCCAAATCCGTCTCTGTTGTGTGTGTGTGTGTGTGTGTGTGTGTGTGTGGTGGTGGGGGGGGGGGGTTGTGTGTGTATGTATATATATATTATATATGTGAGTGTATGTGTACCGGCTTTGTCTAGTATCCACCCGCACAAAACGGTTTCATCGATTACATCTATTCTGTTAATATTTTACTTGTACATTTTACTCTCCGAAGGATGATAGACCCTTCAACTAAATAACGACAGATCGTCCTATCTTTTGCTTTATCTAACAACCCGCCCCAAGTTTATCATCATACTATTCATACTGCCCAATTCTCGTTTCCGCTTGCTATTGGTGCCCCTCCCCTCTCTCTCTCTCTCTCTCTCTCTCTCTCTCTCTCTCTCTCTATATATATATATATATATATATATATATATATATATATATATATATATATATATATATATATATATATATATATATATGATGTGTGGGTTCCAGAAAAGTACTTTACATTATAC
>CAJHNH020000535.1:227500-230000 GCA_905116865.2 Candidula unifasciata | reverse complement strand
AGTCACATACACTGTTTTCTCATTTTTGTTTCTTTTCTCTCCCCTTTTCGTCTCTTCCTCTTCTTCTCTTCATAATGCTGTCAATCCTTTAATTACCATCACATTACTATACCACGGTTCAAAGTGTGGAGATATCTGTCTTTTTCATCTTCGTGTCGGTGCTGACACATAAGACATACTGGTGATTTCCACAGTTGCTGATCTGCTGCCTTTGGTATCCTCATACAATTTCAGATTTCTTGATTTCTATTTCTCTGACATTCTCCAGGTTTTCCAAGGCCGTCCACCGGAGAGCAGTTCTTGCCACAGTGTCGAGTTGACTTTTCTTAGCTCAGTTAAAAAAAAAAAAAAGCTTTTAAATAATAATAGCCTCGGCAGAAAGAGTTGAACCAGCCAAGATAAATCAAGTCACTAATGAACGTTTGATTTGCTAACTGAATAACGTCAGTGAATCTTAACCCAATATGAGGGGGTTAATGGTTTTCTTTTGTCGCTGTGCCATTTATTCTTCTACGTAGTTCCATTGATACATTACTATATATTAATTTTTTTAACATAAAACTAACAACACCCTTGGTCGGAAAAAGTTAGTGGACACAGATTAAATACGAGGTAGTCAATAAAGGCATAGAGCCGCGTCTGATAAACATAGACTTGTAAGTGGATCATTTCTTAAGTCGCATTGATCATGTACGAATTCACGTTGGTGAGTGAATTTTGAAACTGAGTTATCAGCTAAGGGTTACAGAAGGAAGGGGCACAACCGCACGTCTTGGAGAGTCTGCACCAGTGCTCCTACTGATCCACACTTGTACGCACTTTTTGCAGTCATCCTAGAAACGTTCTTTCCAACCTGTGGCCTGGTCAGCGTAGATAATATAAGATCGACGTTCCTCTCCAAGTTGGACTGTATCTGCGGGAAAGGCGCGGAACCAACATTCTGCAAACAGAGAAGCAAATAGAAATGGGTGTACATTTAAAACTCATGTCCCCCTCCCCAGGGATTCTGAAGTCTCATCGTGGGGAAGGGAGGGAGGGGGGGGGGGGAATAACCGATCCACTGCTTTCCCAGCAAGCATGTCGTGTGAATCGACTATTTTGGAGCATCCTTCAAAGTCGGAGTACATCTGCCTGAGAGGCAAGGAACTAACCACCTCTTACAAATAAGTTAGATCTTTAAAACGCATGTGCACGCAACACTCAGTTTCTGAAACTAGACTGAAGTCCAGAGGTGGACGAAAACCCAGAACTTTGAGCCGGATTTTCTTGCCAGCCAACGCGAAGAAGAAGAAAACTGACGTCCAGGAACAAACCAAGAAGTGGACAAATAACTGCAACTTTGTGCCGGAGTTTTACAGTCGGTGAACGCCAATAATTTGTCCGCCCGTGTATTTCTGTGAATCAACTTAGTATTTTTATTCTCCATTTTGTTTCGTTGACAAAGACTTTGTTGCAACATTCATACTCGTGTCTTTCATCTACCTAGTTCCCCAGTCTCATTTTACGTTCGTTCGCCTTTAACTTAAGCTGGATCTCAGCAAGGCCTACTTTGGTTTCTTCTCTAAGGCACAACTTCAGCAGCCAGTCAATGTGCCACATTTGGCTGCATGCACGCCTGCCTAGCCTGCTGCTCTGGAGAAAGGAAGAGATCTAGCGGGGGAATAGTGGGGGGGGGGGGGGGGGTGCCTAGCAGGCAAGTTTCTCACCGAAAGAAGCCAGTAACGTAAACAGAACGTTGGCAGTCTTTTGAGACGGCTGACTCACACGTTTTCATCATTGCTCAACATCAGACGTACCTTGGGCGTAGTCTTGACATGCAGACACCATTTTTGTACCCCCTTCTCTTGTTTGTTAGGGTCTTATACCAAGTGATGTCGATGTAATAATTATATTTGTTTTTTACAAAACAGAAGAAGAAGAAGAAGACGAGGAAGAAGAAGAAGAAGATGGAGGAGGGGAAGGAGGAGGAGGAAGAGGAGGAGGAGGAAGGAGAAGGAAGAAGAAGGGAGAAGAAGAGGAAGGGAGAAAAAGAAGAGAGACGTAGAAGAAGAAGAAAAAGAAGAAGAAGGAATATCAATAATAAGCTGAATTATAGAACTGTTGTTAAAATGAATGGCTTACTTCTGCAGTTTTTGTTCCTCTTCCTTCAAACAAACACGGTGACTAGATCTCAGCCGAAGAGTTAGATCTGATAAGAAATTCTAAATAGTCTTGTGGAAACATGCATAAACCTATAGGGTCGGGGGGGGGGGGGGGGGGGGTGGGGGGGGGGAACAAAGAACACAAATAATAAATATGGTAATAAAATGAACACTTTCTACGGCAATGGTTGGTGACTGGAGAGGAAAAGATTGTCCGTTACATAAAGCCAGTCTCAGCCAATAGCCTTAAAAGCCAGATGTCAACAAAATAAACGAGGACATTTCTAAAGCCAGGCGGCCGTGGTATCACACACAAATGTTAAATATAACACATATGGTCGAAATAATGCTACAAATAT
>CAJHNH020000535.1:212500-222500 GCA_905116865.2 Candidula unifasciata | reverse complement strand
GTTTTATGTCCTAGTGCTTCATCGACGCACCTTTACGACCCTAACGGGTCAAACGTTAGGTTATCAGTAGATTTGACCCTGTAATGCTAATTCGTCCAGGAACATTGTTAACCTGAACTATCACGATAAACAGATTATAACGTACTAACTGTCACTCATACATGCAGAAGTTAACAAATCAAATTGTAATGACACTCACAAATCTATGCAGAGTCGACAAATTGTAATGACACTCACAGACAGATGCAGAGTCGACAGAGCTTAATGACACTTACAGACAGATGAAGAGTCGACAGAGTTTAATGACATTCACAGACAGATGCAGAGTCGACAAATTGTAATGACATTCACAGACAGATGCAGAGTCGACAGAGGGTAATGACTAGGGCTGTACCGAATATTCGCTTCATATTCGCTTCGGGGCCCAATAGTGAACTTAATAACTATTCGAATACTTGCGGTCGGGCCGAATTCCTTACACCCCTTTTACATACACTGCGATGGACTGAAATAATTCTCTCATTAACACAATAGTTGCTGTTGCCCAAGTCTGTCATAGCGGGGGAAACTGCGACCCGGTTGCGTGGTACAGCAGCTGATAATGTCTTTGCCTGCTGACTCGACAGAGTCATTACAGCAGAGGTTCTCAAACTGGGTGCGTATGCCAGGGGTGCCGCGGGGGAAAATCAAGAAAAGTCGGTTATAAATTATGACAATATTAAAGAAGGCATGAAGATACTTAAAAGTTAAACTTTATATTGGCTCCCATTGTCACTGTCAAAAAAGGTTGTTTTTTTCTCTTGTTTCACACTCAAAGTGTATCATACTGCATCAAATGCCAACCGCAGCGTGCTAACAATTGTCTTTGTATTCATCTCGAGGTGCGACTGATCCTCCATCTGTATTCATAAAGGTGCAGCGGATAAGTAAGGCTATGATTACATTTTGGCTGAAATTTTAAAGTGGAAAATCTGGTGTGTACAATAGTAACTGTTAGCCTCATCAAGTAAGCACTTATATTTAAAGACAATGCGTTGTGAGTCTTGGACAATCGGTAGGCAGGCCAAACTATTTCTTGAGGCCTCAAAGATGTGGTTTTACAGAATAATGCTTAAAATACCAGGGGCTGCAAAAAAGAGGGTTAAAGAAAGACAACGATAGAAGATTCTTGACAGTCTTGTTGCATGGCATGGAGGTGTGTCAGCACACGAACTAATACATGCTGCAGGAGATCACAGATTGTGGCGACGCATTTTCGCCCACGCCAGTCGACAAGGCACCTGATGATGATGATACACTATTCGTATTCGTGTTCGGCCGATTCAGTTGGTCCCACTATTCTCATTCTGCCTGATAGTGAAAATCACTATTCGGTACAGCCCTAGTAATGACACTCACAGACACATGCAGAGTCAACAGAGGGTAATGACACACAGATAGATGCAGAGTCGACAGAGGGTAATGACACACATATAGATGCAGAGTCGACAAAGTGTAATGACACTCACAGACAGATGCAGAGTCGACATAACTTAATGACACTCACATATAGACGCAGAGTCGACAGATTGTAATTTCTCTGCATCCGTAAGTGCCAAATTAGTAAATTACAGTTTCTTTACCTGAATCTTGTCGTTTTTCCAGCACTAGAAAATATGCCTCCACCTCGTACTAAATGATTACTATTATTGTTTTTCAGCAATATAACAGAACCAGAGGGGACTTACGAGGGGACGTGCGGCCTCCAGAATGTGGTGGGTGTACGGTGACAGGGGGATGCAATTGTGTAGGAGAAAAGGGCTCAAGGGTGAGTAGCAATATCTGCCTGTTCGCATATGTAAATCATTGCTCTTTTTGACCCAGCCATTGGCTCAGTGGTAACAGTTACTTCAACACAGTCGCTACAGCATTTCGAATGATTAGAACGTCATATCACATTCTAAGCTTATTCGTTATGCTAATCAGATAGAAATTGTGAATACAAAAAACGTTACTGATTTAGGGGAAGTCATTAACTATACTAATTACTGCATCCCTAACCCAAGTCACAGCATGGTATGTAATTTTTCGTAATTTCAAAGCCTCACTCCGGCAGTTGTCGGGAGCCTTATATAACCCAACCTATGGGTTGAAGGGGGTTTCTGTGACTTGTACCCGATTGAACATCATCCAAATAGGGACACTTTGTGTCACTGGGTGTTTTACGGTCCTGAGGGGGTTAAAGAACAACTGCATCCCAATGTCAGATGCATTTTTTTAAAAGCGTTACACTGGCTGTTGCCGGGAGCCCTAAATAACCCCCAGCCGATGGGTTAAACGGAGTTTTTGGGGTGATCCTCATCCTAGTTGTGACACTTTCTGTCAACGACTGTTTGTCGTTCGGTGTGATGTCCTGGTGGGGTTAAACGTCAGTCAGTCCAAAGTCATTAAATAAAGACAATCGTTTCTTAGTCTGCATAGAATAGCATGCAGAAGATAAGTAGTATTTCAGGTCACAGAATGGCACCTTTGCAATATCTAAGTACATGTCGTGACCATTTAGCAGCATGTACAAGATGGCTGCAGCACTGTTAACATGCACCACAGAAGAATAACAAGGTGTTATTCGTTTGTGTGGGTTGAAAAAGGGGGGGGGGGAGGTGATGTTAGACTGTCTACAATTGACCGAAGACTGATGGTTTAAAGAGGAGACCGTTGTTTGTGTTAGAGTAGAGTGTATCAAGGGGTGGACAGATTTCAAACCCGAATGGATAACGTCCAGGGTGAAAAGCGGCGTAGGAGACCCTTCATACTAGCAAATAAGTTAGTGAAAGAGCAGATAAAATAGCCAATTCGCGACAACAGATGAGTCACTATTGATGAAATGGCTGTAGAATTCCACACGAGTCATGGTGCTGCATACACATTTTGCATGGCGAGTGTGGTTCTTAGAAAGTGTGTAGCAGATGGGTTTCAAGGCAGCTGTCCGATGAACAGAAGCACCCCAGGCAGACGATTTGCCAGAAGCATTTGGATCGTTATGCCGGCAAAGAAGATGCTTTTCTCCATGGCACTGAGATAGGTGATGAGTCCTGGGTTCACCATTGTGAACCAGAGAGTAAAAAATAATCGATGCACTGGAATCGCCCAGCATCATCGCCACCGAACAAAATTCAAGACATCAAGCATACAGACCAGACGCCCAGTTTCATTCTAGAAAAAAAAATTTTACTCGACCACGTTCAACCCTCTATTGGAAGCGAGCCAACAGTCTCCGGTTATATTTGTGGTCTGGATTGTATTTGTGGTCTGGTTTTATCTTCCTATCTTTATAGATAGACGACTCCTTGCTGTGTTGCAATGTGTTCCTCCTACCCTTATATTCCTGACGTTTTACATCGTGGGTCATCCTCTGTTCGGTTAATTCTCATTATTATTTTGCCCATGGGTCCACAAAGTTTTCCCGAATCTGTTCTCGTCTAGTCTGGCTAGGCTTGTGTCGCAAGAGACGAGCAACCCAGACTTGACACTGTCACACTTTCATTTGTTTAGCCCATTAAAAGAAACATTTGCGGGTTCACAGATTTGCAGATGGCAATTAGATGATGTCGGTGGTGCAAACTTGGTTACTGATCATTCCTAAAAGCTTCTACCTGGCTGGCATTAAATGGACTACAAGTGTTGCAAGGCTGAGACATTCGAGATGGACACGGACAATTGTTGGTGGACTACAGGCAAGGCAAAGAGACGATGTCGAGATAAAGGACACAGAACAATATTGTGGACTGGTGGACTACAAGTGTTGCAAGGCAAAGAGACGATGTAGAGATAAAGGACACAGAACAATATTGTGGATTGGTGGACTACAAGTGTTGCAAGGCAAAGAGACGATGTAGAGATAAAGGACACAGAACAATATTGTGGACTGGTGGACTACAAGTGTTGCAAGGCAAAGAGACGATGTAGAGATAAAGGACACAGAACAATATTGTGGATTGGTGGACTACAAGTGTTGCAAGGCAGGGAGACGATGTAGAGATAAAGGACACAGAACAATATTGTGGATTGGTGGACTACAAGTGTTGCAAGGCAGGGAGACGATGTAGAGATAAAGGACACAGAACAATATTGTGGATTGGTGGACTACAAGTGTTGCAAGGCAGGGAGACGATGTTGAGATAAAGGACACAAGGATTGGTGGACACAAGAACAGAGAGCCGATGTAGAGATAAAGGACACAGAACAATATTGTGGATTGGTGGACTACAAGTGTTGCAAGGCAAGGAGACGATGTAGAGAGGACACGAAACAATATTTGAGGATTGGTGGACTACAAGTGTTGCAAGGCAGGGACGCCGATGTAGAGATGAAGGACACAGAACAATATTGTGGATTGGTGGACTACAAGTGTTGCAAGGCAAAGAGTGTAGAGATAAGGGACACAGAACAATATTGTGGATTGACCTGGAAACCAAGTTAATGCATAGGCAAAGAAAATGTAAAGATCGGGACACGTCAGGATCCAAACCCACTACCTTTGCGATCCGCAGGATGTAGAGATCCAGGACTCAGAACAACGTGGATTGGTGTCGACACACAAAATAATTGTGATCAAAATCCCACCTGTTTTACACACTATGATATGTAAAACTCACCATACCGTCGACCTGGAAACCACGTGTATGTAAAAAGTTCACATACTCCGTCAGGAAAACACACGTGTATGTAAAACTCACATACTGTGAACACACACGTGTATGTAAAACTCACACACTGTGAACACACGTGTATGTAAAACTCACATACTGTGAACACACACGTGTATGTAAAACTCACACACTGTGAACACACGTGTATGTAAAACTCACATACTGTGAACACACACGTTTATGTAAAACTCACATACTGTGAACACACACGTGTATGTAAAACTCACATACTGTGAACACACGTGTATGTAAAACTCACATACTGTGAACACATGTGTATGTAAAACTCACATACTGTGAACACACACGTGTATGTAAAACTCACACACTGTGAACACACGTGTATGTAAAACTCACATACTGTGAACACACGTTTATGTAAAACTCACATACTGTGAACACACACGTGTATGTAAAACTCACACACTGTGAACACACGTGTATGTAAAACTCACATACTGTGAACACACACGTTTATGTAAAACTCACATACTGTGAACACACACGTGTAAGTAAAACTCACACACTGTGACCACACGTGTATGTAAAACTCACACACTGTGAACACACACGTGTATATAAAACTCACATACTGTGAACCTAAAAGTGTTCCTGTATAAATATGTTTATGGTGAATACAAATGTCTTGTATCAGACACACAGTGTCAATAAAAAACGTTTCTTATATCTCTAGGGTGTTCCTGGAATGATTGGACCGTCAGGGCCTCAAGGGCCGCAGGGCCCCCCAGGACCTGAAGGCCTGCCTGGACCCAAGGGATCTAAAGGTGAACATGGACCCCCTGGGTCTCTCGGCGAGAAAGGAGCACGAGTAAGTATTGGCGTGTTTCTACATTCACCTGTGTTATTACTCATCTTCCAAGCAATGTTCGCACATGAACATCCGGCATCTGTAGTAATTTTCTAGACAAAAATCATTTCCCAACGTAATTGCTAAACTATTTATATATATATGCACCATAATTTTAAAAAAAACCAACAAGAAGGCAGATATCTTTAATGTGCTCTGACCAAACATAAACAAAACAGTAAGGATTTGTCTTCATTTCATTTAGAACATTCCCACAGGTGCTCCTTGCCAATCTTCAGCAGCCACTTCAGAAGAGGTTCACTTTTTATGATGTCAGTTGCAGCTTTACTTAAAGCGGACCAACTGACAAATAATTTATTGATGCAAACGGAAAGAAACACAGGCACCGCTGATATAGCCAATATTGTGCAGTCTAACAGTTTGGGTTGTAATGCGTGTCTGGCGCTAACCTAGGAGTAGAGCACGACCGAGCAAGTCTGTAAGCACGACTGAGGTGTGGGGATGGCGATCATAACTAACTTCTCACAGAAACAGTCAGCTGAGGTACATTACAGTGGCTGCTTGATCCGAAGACAGAGCACGCAATAGGACTGCCCAATGTAGAGTGGTGTCGATCCTGATCACATGACAATTCTTTAGTGCTAAATAACTCAGCGTACGTTCACGGGCTTCTTTTTTACCAGATATGCTTTTATACACTCATTATTTCTCCTATGGTCTGTACATTAACCCATACTATCCTTATGTTCACTGTAACTCGTTTTGTCTTATAGCATTATTATTTGAACCTGTTCAGTAGAAAATATTTCTAATATAATGAGTTAAAACACTTTTTTTTAGCGACTTAAAGAGTTAATAAACGAGTAGATGTCAGCAGTTATTGGTTCTGAATTATATTTTGTTTTCTGTTTCTGTGTGTTTATTACTAAGGCCTTATGCGGTAGTTTTCACTGAACTCCATGTGTCTCATCAGATTGTTACATTAACCATCTATGTCCCAACTGTTATTGGACTTCCGAGTTCAACATTTAACCTGATGGCATTGTATAAGGTGACGGTACTGCACTGTACGATAAAAAGGACAAAAAGCTGCACAATTAAAACAGAGGTTAGCAAATTAATGGCCTTACATCCTTAGTAAAAAAAAAAAAACTGTAAAGAACATAATTGATGGAGAGAGAAGGAAAAATGGCAGATGAAAACCACAAATGAAATGGATAGGTCGACACGATTTCTCACGGGCTTTGTTATGGGAGACGAATCTAAAAATTATGCGACAGCTGGCAATATGATTGGATAGGGCAAAACATAATTACAGACATAAATACATGGATTGTTTCGCTGCCTAATCAGAGAAAGAATGCATAGCCTTGGTAACATAGTGATGCCCCGAGTGAGAGAGAGAGAGAGAGAGAGAGAGAGAGAGAGAGAGAGAGAGAGAGAGAGAGAAAGAGAGAGAGAGAGAGAGATGAATGACTAAGGACTTTTCGACAGTATGTTTACATCGCTGCTAAAAATGAGAGATTTTTCCTCACGTAGACAGAATAAGAGATATCGAAGTCAACACAGATAGAATCAGACAGAAGAAACACAACAGGCGCATGAAAAGTCCTGTTAACCAACACAAACTGATACTATTAGCCACGAGAGGCTGGCGTATATCTTGGAAAAGGGGGGGGGGGGGCGGGTAGTTAGGCAATTATATGTGTCTCTCTGGTGTGACGTGGGGATACTTCAACTACACAGTTCATAGCTCAGATATTACCCACACCTATCAGAAAGATACATAAGTCTGGAGATATCACACAAAGTGAAAGAACGTCCTGTGTCAATAAATGTAGCCTAGCCTTTGCTAAAAGCAACGCTCAGTTTTTCATCAAAGACTCTTAAAGTACATTCTTCAAATGTAACAGATAACTATTATAACATCAAGAATACCACATATTAAACAATATAAAGATTCAATTGGTTTTAAAAGAGGGTGTCTGTCAGTGAGTTTACGTCAATACATCTTTCAATAAGGGATAGTAACTCTTTCTTTACTGACTATAGAAACCTGCTTGTCAAGACTAATGCTCAGTATAACACAAATGTGACTAGAACGTTTCGACCCAAAGTCCTTATCAACGGAGTTTTAAATACAGCACAAACTGTGACTGGCAAACTCAACAGACAAGACAACAGAGCTTATTTTAAAAAAAAACTTGTCGAGAGATAGTCCGGAATCAATTCATAGAAGTGGCATTACTTGTTGTCAAGCATTAGTCAACCCAGCAGTAACAAAAAACAAAAAAAAAAACCTTCCCTCAGATGATTTTCATAATTTTCTAGGATTTTTTGGTGAAGAAAATACGATGTTGGAGAGAACTGGCCGCTCCACCTTATATGTGGTATTCGTAAGATAGACTTACAGTAAGTATGCAACTGCATGCAACAAGCACTATCGGAACTAGAATTGCGCTGGCCACTGAAGGTGGGGACAGAGAGCTTATGAGTATGTTCAGAGTACTATGATGTCCGTTCTTTACTCAACTCATATTTAATGAGCTAAAATAAATGAAGGCCAAACACTTCACACCGCAATGGATGTATTTGTTATAGGGCTATATTTGTACCAAGTAACCCCTGACACGTTTAATGACTACTCAACAAAAACTGTCGTAACAGAGTATGGCCTACAGCAGTGTTCTTTACTTTCGGACACACATAGACATTTTTCGCGGTCCCGCTGACGGCCAAGGCAGAACCAAAACAAATGACTGAGTTCACTCAGTCCAATTCTTGTGTCAACGCATGAAAGCCACAAGAAGGTCTTCTTTAGAAAAAGTCAGCCACATAAATTGAACCCTGACAGGTCGTAGGGTCATCGAGAGTTTCACACATAGATATACAACAGGATAATTATGGCAAAGGGCGCGGGGATGGTATCCCGGGATTAGGTGCCGGTTGCTCATGGCTGTATCTAGGCTGCGATGTATGGGTGGTCTGATATATGGGTGGTCAATGATGTAGTAGATGTATTATTTTTGCTAGCATAGGTTGTTTGTGTCCCTGTTATCGTCAAGTGGTGTGGGTGCGGCTGTCTACTGCTAAATTGTAGTAAGATATATAGGTGATCAAGCTTGTCCTAGGTGTCTGCTAGTAGTTGTTGTATTATAGCCTTTGTTTATATTATAGGTTGCAGGTGCCGGGGAAGTAGCGAGTGGCGTAGGTGCCACGGCGGGGATTAGCGGGTAGCGTGACGTGGTGTGGGTAGTGCAGGGTGGTTGAGCAGGCAGCACAGGTGGTACTGGTGCTGCTGGTGATGTGGGTGCCTAGAGGAATAATTCAGAAGTAGTTAAAACCACCTTCATTGTGTGCATACCTGGTCTGCTCGACTAAGATGCTGACACAAGACACGGCAGACATTGACTCCTATATTGTGACAAATAAGCACAATTTAAAAACATATCTCTTTCAAATGGTTAGTCTCGTTACTCACGTTCAGTATTTTTCATTGTGATAGTATTTGCTAGAATGCTCCTAAAAACATAAAACAAAGCAACCATAGCATAGCATCGGCTGTAAGCAGAAAAAGCTCACACACTGCTGTACAGAAACTCGTTGTATAATTAAACAATTCCGGGATACAGCTGCGAGTTTACACAGTTCTAGGACACATCTGTAAATCTAAACATTTCCCTAGCATAACGGTGAACATAAACATTCGTATTCAGAGAGAGCGGGAAAGAGAGCGCATTTGAGAGAGAGAGAGAGAGAGAGAGAGAGAGAGAGAGAGAGAGAGACGAGAAATGTCCCAAGCTGGTTGACAAATGGTATGCATTTTGAGTCTGGCTGTGTCGGTATGTTTTCCCAAATCTAGCATCCTAACGACTTGAATGCGCTATTCTCAACATTCTGATACTGTCCTATCTCTCAAAGGGCATTACCAATGTCAGTGCCAGCCACATGTCGGCCATCTGCATAGAATCAATCAGATCAGACACGCGTAGGAATAGCTCTTTGATTTCAGTCACATGAAAGTCGTGTCACTGCCATCACCTCAACGAGGAACTAAGAGCTCTGCTTCTGAATCAGACTGAAGGTTCCCCCCTCCTCCCCCCCCCCCCGCCTTTCCTCCCTATATGCAAGTGCAAACACACACTCACAGTATCTTTCCTTAAACATAACTAAATAAAACAACAGCAACAACAACAAAACTGTGGAACCAAACTTAGGTGACTACTACTGTTGCAGAAATAACTATCTGAAACTACGCAATGCTGCCCTAGGTTTTGAAATAGCATGTGCATTAAACAAATCCAACACCCCCCCCCCCCCCCCCCCCCCCCCCCCCCCCCCCCCAAAAAAAAAAACTTAAACAAGAATAATTTTTAATAACCGTATGGCCACTAATTTTTCATTTCGTGAAGGTTTTCTTAATAGTATTGGTCCATGTTTTGTGTGGTCTTCCTCCAAATCTGTATTTATTATCTTTGTTCAA